>BQNB010006431.1:0-17522 GCA_026074375.1 Tanacetum coccineum | reverse complement strand
TAGCTAAATAGACTTATGCATGGTAGAGATTAGTCAATGTGGTTAGTACTTATACAACCTTAAATTAAATAGGTTGCATCTGACGATTTGCGTGGCGTATTATTTGTGATACACTTGGCATTCGCTCACTAAAGGTGAGTTCATAGCCTCATGTTTTACATGCTTTTGTTTTACAATGTTTTTGGGGTAAACTGGACACAAGTGGTTAAGTTTCATATTATGATTACGTGTTGCCTAAGTAGCGATAACCCATATCTGAGCCCATTATCATGAACTGTCAATCGCGGGATTGTAAGCGCGAATGTTATTAATAGATCTATTGGGTTTGACAACCCCGTTCGGGTGATTAGCTATCACTGGACAAACGAACGTATACCATGTCGAATATAGGATGTTGCGGGTTAGAACATCACCACGGGCAATGTAGGCCATTAATTTGGTATTCATACACGTCAAGCTTCAGTGTCATGAGCTTAGAGCAACGTAATTACATTTATATGATGTCTGCATCTGTTGCATTATCATACACTTGGGAAATCTTGTGGTCCTACAATATATGATTTATCAAACCTATGAATTCACCAACATTATTGTTGACGTTTTAAAGCAATGTTTTTCAGGGGATCTGTAAGCACGAGGTGCAAGGGATACATTGGTGGTTTTGATTGGGATATCATGCATTAAAGATTTTGTCGCATTACATTTTGTATAACTGTATGGGCTAGAAATCTTTGTACTTTGAACAAGTAGACAAGTGAAGCTTCGGCTTATGTAACAAATACTTTGTTAAATCCAATGTATCAGTTTTTAAACGACTTTTCTGTCGTTCTATATATATTTTGTGTTATTGATCTATGAAGTAACACGCCCCGGACCCTTATTCCACTGCGACCCAATTTGGGGGTGCTACACAAGTAGATTTTAAACCTTAACCTGTTACTTTTAACCTAACTATATTTATTAACAACTCAATTTCTATTACAGGTAATCTAGGTTTAGAGAACCATGCTTCTTTAAATGATGTTAATCCTAAGCTAAGCTTAATACTATCTGATGTACCCGTGGTCCTCAAGTCTACAACTTTAAGTATTTCACCAAGGTACTCCTCTTTTACATTTTAAATGAGTATATGAGATTGATAAAGGACCTTAGATCAAAGGGGTAATTATTGGAATCCTCTTTGATTAGTGTGTATTACTTTGTTAAAAAGGTTGCTTATTTATTTCACTCTATATTATTTTTTTAGGAGGATGATAGTATTAAGGAGTTAATTGAAAAGCATGGGTGTATGAAATGGTCGCTTATTGCCAAGAATTTGGTTGGTCGAATTGGCAAGGATTTAAGAGAGGTAAGCATTGTTATTGTACTAATTTGTTGCCATATACCTGATGATAGTGATTAGGACCCAATCATATATGCATGAGGATTTTGTTTATGAGATTTGGTATGTTAACTGGCCTATATGCATCAGTTTTGTAAGTGGCGAATATTGATAAATGTAGAATATACATAGTTACATTGTCTGTTTTAGTACAAGACAGGTGACAACTAAAAAGTGATATGTGTTACATGTTTAAGATGTATGTGTACACAACGGCTACATGCGGCCACATGCTGGTGTGTACACAGCTTTAGCTGCAGCAGTTGGGCCACTGTGCGGTCTACTTCGTGGTGAAGCAAATGAGGCATGCTGTCGTGTCATGGGTCACAAAATGATTTCTTAGAATGTTAGAGGGAGTTAACGAATAGGACTAAGTTCTCACTTTTGTGGTATCTTATGCGAAACTTTTAAGGTGCATACACACAACCATGTATTTTTCTAAATGGTCTCAAAGTCAGTAATATTCTTCTTAATTTGTGTGAAATTTTTTGGTACAGATTTGGAAATGATGAATCACATGATCATCATATATTCACAAGATTGAGCTAAGCTTGAGGTGAAGTTGAAGAAAAATCTACTAAAATGCAGTTAAGTATATTACTTTGTATCTTTTAAGAAACAACATTAACCTTTGTAGGTTGTGCTATAAAGTTTTTTGTACAGATTTAGAAATGATGAATCACATGTAACCTCGTATGGATAGAGATCATTGATGACGTCAAGCAAGTTATCTTAGCAGCCACTAAAGCATGCAACAGTTTAGACACAAGTAGATTTTAAACCTGAACCTATAACTTTTAAGCTAACTATATTTAGTGACAGAAGCATTAATAACTCAATTTCTATTACACGTAATCTAGGTTTAGAGAACCATGCTTCTTTAAATGATGTTAATCCTAAGCTAAGCTTAATACCATATGATATACCCATGGTCCTCAAGTCTACAACTTCAAGTGTTTCACCAAGGTACTCCTCTTTTACATTTTAAATGAGTATATGAGATTGATAAAGGACCTTGGATTAAAGGGGTATTTATTGGAATCCTCTTTGATTAGATTTTATTACTTTGTTAAAAAGGTTGCTTATTTATTTCACTCTATATTATTTTTTAGGAGGATGATAGTATTAAGGAATTAATTGAAAAGCATAGGTGTATGAAATGGTCACTTATTGCCAAGAATTTGGTTGGTCGAATTGGCAAGGATTCAGGAGAGGTAAGCAGTGTTATTGTACTAATTTGTTGCCATATACCTGATGATAGTGATTAGGACCCAATCATATATGCATGAGGATTTTGTTTAGGAGATTTGGTATGTTAACTGGCCTATATGCATCAGTTTTGTAAGTGGCGAATATTGATAAATGTATAATATACATAGTTACATTGTCTGTTTTGGTACAAGACAAGTGACAACTAAAAAGTGATATATTTTTTGCAGTAAAGAGCATACATTTAGAAGATTCAAATTCTAAACTTTAAAAGTAAAAAAGCATATATTTTAAGATTAAACTATAAACTGTAAAAGATTAAAATTCTTGCCATGCATGAAGGAATCATTATGGGATTTGTCAATAACAGGTTGCTGAGATAGTACAAAACTTCAAATTATGCTTATATAAGTTATGAATTGACAACGTATACTTTGTTGTTGCTTACAACTTATTAACATTTATTTTTGAATTTCTAAGAAACATTTATTTGTCTTCTTTCTTAATGCATTCAATTATATGTTGGTATGTTTATAATTGATTTACGTTCTCATAATATTTTGCAATGAGATTCATAAAGCTTCATGTGTATACACATGCAATAATGGTATCACACTCACACATATTAATTGTCTTAAATGTTTGCCTTATATTCATGTGGCATCCTGAACTTAATCGCACAACATGAAGAATTGGAAGGAAAATGGCCGATTAATGTTGATCATCCTTTTGTTACTGTTATTCTCGATTTTGCTACAGATACTTTCAATGTGGTCGTCCATCTGGTATTCCCACATGCTTTTTGAAGAACAGAATATATTTTATTCGTCATTATAGTGCCTATACGTTTTTTGATAATATTTTGTTTATATGTTAAGAGGGACAAAGACAGCCTCAGTCATTGTGTAATTTCCAGCTGCAAATACATTAATGCACACATAATTTATTATTTTACCTGACAACGGAGGGAATTGAAGAAGGCATTTTGGGTGTCTACGAAGTCAGAGTTGCGTGTGATCTTATTGATGGTAGCACATCATTAGTTAGTTTAAGACTTACCTACCTTAAACCATCTAGTATGTCATTATTGTTACTACAATAAGTTTTCTCTAATCAGTTGGAGCATTAAAGTGTCGTCTCTTGACATTTAACGGCCGGATGAGTTGTATATTTTCTCATTAGATTACTTGCAGTGTTGGAAAGGGAAATGGTCGTATACCATACAGAGACTCCTAGCCCACCCGCATATTACAACACTTGTGAGATGGCAATGCTCTCACCGTCATACTTAAGCAAAGCATGTAGCAAATAACTCCTAAGTTAACATGGTACACATATTATATCCACGAATTCACCCCTTATGCTCTTTACTCAGATATTACAAAAGTTATGTTATTTATTTTTACTTGGGCCGCTTTTGACACATTTTATATTTGGTTAGTTTTTCTAATCAAAACATGTATCTCATTAATTAGTGATATCGGTCGAAACTATAAACTTAATAAACAAAAATTACATTGTCTTTTTGCGATCTTACACTTTTAACATAAACTTTAAGCAATGGCACATGATAAGGTGGTTGTTTTATTTTTGACATGTATGTCATTGATTGCTTCAAATAAATGAAAGCTTAAGAAATCTTTGTTATTGTTTGTTACGACGGATCATTTGACATTAAAAATTGCAAGCAAACAAATATAGTATGAACATATTTTTTACTAGATTGTTACGACTATTCTATTTTCATACAGTTGCATAGGTATTAACGTTCCATGATTTAGATGTGGTTTTGGTATTGTTGTTTTGAGCAACCTAATGAATTCTTCCAACTAAAAGGATCTCGATCGCCTTCAAATTTTGTTAAACCAAAC
Organism: Tanacetum coccineum; assembly: GCA_026074375.1. NCBI lineage: Eukaryota > Viridiplantae > Streptophyta > Magnoliopsida > Asterales > Asteraceae > Tanacetum > Tanacetum coccineum. Next base: position 13,061 of record BQNB010006431.1, on the reverse strand, counting down.
AAGAGACCCTTGTCTTCCATGGTTCCCATTAGCGTTCTCAAGGTATAGCCAATTAATGTATTATTTTAGGGTAGCAAGTGCACCTATTGAGATAGAAAACTTAGGTAATAGAACAATTAATGTATTATTTTAGGGTAGCAAGTGCACCTATTAAGATAAAACTATATTTTCACAAGTTAAAAAGAGTGACAAATTTTGATTAGTAGAGTTTACAATGAAATGCAAAGAACTACTTGAGACTTGAGACTTGAATGGGCGATACTTATTTGTCATGGTTGATAAAGCAATAATAACATACCTTTGTATTTTGTTATCTTCTTGACTTGAAGTTTGATATCAAATTCCTGACTGTTTTGATGGTTTTTTTGACATAAATTGTTATCTAATTTCACAAGTGTGATTGTATCTTATTCATCTATACTTCATAAAGATGCTTTGGCTCACTGAAATCCTTTATACCCGTATGGATTATAGATGTAGAGCTAGCTGGTGTAATAGGCAAAAGCATCGTCATTACACATGGTGAGAGAATAGTGTTTGAACAAGTGTGAGGATTTACAGATGGTGTTGCTATTAAGAAGGCTGGGTTAGATACTTTATGATTTATGTACAAAGTAAAATTGGTTGTAGTCGTGACGGCTGGCAAGGTAAACTTTTATAATCAAGCTTGCAACACCTTTTACAATCAAAATCTTATTACTTTTATTTGAAAAAAGGTTATATATTTTAGGTTTTTGTGATGTTTACTATACATCTTTTTAGGACTAAAAGTCAAGGCCAAACATTATTTAGGTCGGATTGTTTTTTCAGAGGCCGGTTTTCTCTCATGGGCAACTATATGTCCCTGTCTCAAAGGTTAAGAGTGGGAAGGGTTTGAAGATTCTGTGTTGTGATGAAGATGGTAAATGCAAAAACTTGACGACCAAAGTTGTGTATAAAGAAGATTTATTTCGAATTTAAACTAAAAACATATACTTTGTACTGACGGATAATTTATTAAGTTTTATTTCCTCTTATCGGATTACCGTTCATTTCTTTTTGTTCTTTATTCACTCTATAAATATTTTACAATGTTTGTAATCCACTACCTGTTACTTAATTTATTCCGTGGATACTCAAAAGGCTCGCCCGCCCATCGGGTGGGGCTATGCAGGAAGGGTGTGAAGATTCTATATTGTGATACAGATGGTAAATACACAAATTCAATGACAAACGTTGTGTATAAATAGAATTTATTTCGCATTTGAACTAAAAGCATATACTTTGTAATGACAAATACTTTATTAAGTTTTATGTTCTCATATCGGATTACCATTCATTTGTTTTTGTTCTTTATTCACTCTATAAATATTTTACGATTTTCGTAATTGATCATCCGTTACACTTATACAAGTCCCAATCTATTTCTCAAAATCCTTCTCACGACTAGGAGTTCATGAAAATCTATTTTTCATACATTGTTAAGATATGCTAAAAACATTTTCCAATTATGCATAATGATCTCACACTTGTTGCTAGAATATATAATCTAATATATATATATATATATATATATATTTGACACTCTTGATTGAGCAAAATTAAATCAAGGAGCACTTGGATCATTTACTAGGTTTTTGTTTTAGAGTCGAAATTGTAACAATCCACATTTTCGTGTCCTTTACGTCAATAAATATTTAACTATTTACTTTGAAATTTTACGTGTTTACTTTTAATTATAATCGTTAAGTAAAATCGCGTAAACCGAAAAACAACATTAAACGTAAACCGACATTAAACAAATACGAGTTTACGATAAATATGTAGTATATGACTTTTATGAACATAATCTATAAATTACATCATTTATTTTTACATAGTTTTCTTAAAAAGTTTACGTAAATTACATTTTTCGCACTCGCTTGCTGCACAATTTTGCCCAATACCTCTAATACCCCTAATAATTCCCCAATTTTTTTTATTATACTTATAAGAAACTTGACAAAAATTTCAAATATTCCCTCCTTCCCTTCTCCATATAGACGGCTGCCATGTGTTCGACCAAGTTAATACTGTTGGCTGAATGGTCGACACCCGTTATTGTGGCCTCGTTTTTGGTCACTATAACGACTTTGAATTGTAAAACTTATAAAATATGAATTGTTGTACTCCTGGCCTTGTTTTCAAAAGTATTTTTGGTTCGTCATAATACTGAGTAATGAATTTGTAATCCGCGATCAAAATCAGAAGAAAGTCATCTGAAAAACACTTAGATACAAATATTTTTTTCTGCTCGCGACCCCCTTGTGTTTAGGTACGTTTTTAACATATTAAACGATATTTTTAGACAAAACTTAAATAACAAAAGTTATAGATGACATGGCCTAGTTTTCAAAATATCTTTTTGTTTGTAATTTCATTAAGTAACGAGTTCAGAAATTGATTATAAAATTCTGCATTTGTCCTCCGAATTTTATAAATAAAACTTAATTTTTAAATTTTATTTTTGTTATAACTTCGACATTTGTTTGACATGTTTTGAGACCAATATAAGGGTCGATTGAAAGTTAAACTATAAAAGTATTGCGACCTAGTTTCTATATTGTCCGATATTGTATTTACACATTAATGGTAAGAGATTATGGACCGTTACATTTGGCAATTTTCATGAAATAATCATTTGAAAAAGTAATTTTTCTTAAAACTCAAGCACAATACTAAGGACAAGATTACATACATTTTAGTATATTCTATGATTAGTAATATGCGTATTATTTATTTAGGTAGCGGATAGAGTTATGCATTGTTTTTCGCGTGCATCATTTACCTTGCTCGCTTCATATTCGTTGCTACTTTATTATATCATTAAGGTGAATTTATAGTCCTCATCTTACTCTTTTCAATCATTTATCAAATCTCGAGGATGAGATCATGTTTGTTTTACAAAATGGATGCAAGTATATTTTAATTCAAATATTACGAGTTTGCCTAAGTAGCTATAACCCACTATGCCCATCATCATGAACTGTTAATTACTGGATTGTAAGCGCGAATGTTATTAATAAATCTATTTGGGAATTAACATCCCCGTTCGGGCAAGTAACACTTGCTAGTATTCCGGTTGAACGAAACGACGAACGCATACCATGTCGGACTCATAGATGTTTTCGGGTTGAACAATCTCACATTGGGTACCATGTTTATTATGTAGTTGATACATTCCTTGTTGAGCTTCAGTGTCATGAGGTTTTTAGTGCATTTGAAATACCATTTTTATGATATTGTAATTTGCTACCTATTACGGGAAAAATCTTGGTATCGCCTCTTTTAATTATAAATCCTTAAAGTACACAAAATTATTGTTGACGTTTTAAACAGTGTTTTTCTAGGTATTTAAGTGCTAGGTGCTAGCTTGATGTGCATTGGAGTCTAAAGAATACAAGATTACTTTTCAAACGACACTTAGAGGTCGTTCTCTCATGACTTGTGCAATGGTATTATGAAGTAATGCCCTCGGAACATCATTTCTGCTGCGACACATTTTTGGGGGTGTTACAGAAATAATCGTTACTTCATACTTGTCGCATATAGACACACACTAGGATTATAAATACAAACACAAGTCGCATGTGATATGTTTACGACCTACTTCTTTTATTTAAGAAATCTTAATGAAGTACTAATCTTAGGAGCATTACCTCTATTAGTTAACCCTCCAATTAATATGCTTTTCATTATAGATTTATATTTACCTCTTTGCATGCCTTCTCATACATGTTTTCTTGCTAAGTGTTATGTGAATTAGTCTTGATTGCTATAAAAATTAGAGCTTGCTGCAAAATGGCTACAAAACAGTCCACCCTTTTACCATTTCCTTCAAGAAAATAAAAATCTGGACATTTTGGAAATTTTCAGGTGGCGGCCCCCTTTGCTCAAAGCGGTGGCCCCCTTAGTGATAAGAGGGTCATCCATATAGATAAAAGGGTCGGCCACCCGGTACACGATTTTTACTATATCTTTCTGCTTTTTGACCCTCTTTTACCTAGACTCAGCTATAATTTCCCAATACTCACAAACATTTCTTGGCTTTGTTTTTTAACAATGTCCATCCACCCTTAACTACATCTTCTTCCTAGTATAAATCAACCCTCATCCTCACCTTTATCATCATAACGCATCTCATCTTCTCCAATGACATCTCCTCACAAACCCTTGTCCAAACCTTCAAAGGGGCCAAAATGTCCGTAAGACCCGTATGGAGAAAAAGTTAAACTATTGTAACACATCCAATGAGGTTGATGTTAACTAGCCTACACCAATGTCCAAACTACAATCTCCTCTCAAAGAACTATCACAAGAAAACCCTCCTACTACTCATTCAAACCATGATTCACTACAATCTCTCTCACTTCCACTTGGTGATTCTTGTGACACTAATGTTGGACAAGCTCTTACTCCATCACAAAGTGCAAATCAAACTCAACTCACACAACCGTCAGTTCCTCACTTACTCATCAATCCACATGGTGCTAGTATGCTTCATGCTCAAACTCCACCCTCACCTCAAGGTGACAACCAACCTCAACCTCCACTACCTCCATCTTAAAGTAGATAAATGCTCATTGATGACATCAATCAACTCCAAGACTTATCAAACCTTCTAGCCATGCACCTTTCTCAATGTAACACTCCTTAATCACCCTATTCTCCAAACTTGCCTCATACCCTTAACTTAAATAAAGTTGAAAAACATGTTGGCTATTGTCCTTGTTGCATCTTTAACCAAAAACAATTCTTAACCTTGAGTGAAGATCTCAATTTGATTGAATTTCTTCTTACTCGTCCACAACCACCACTTCAAGTCCAACGAGACTACCTTCTAACAACCACCTTCGCTTCAAACTCTCCACCAACAACCAACTAAGCATGTTACATGCTTACCTTTTCTCGCTTTCAAATAAATGTCCAACCTACTCCTTTTACAAGCAAGTCTAATGTTTTCCTATGGCAATCTAGACAAATTAGGACTTTTGTAGTTTCTATTCATGTAGAATGTATTATTATGCTTCAAGCATAATATTTAAATTTGATAAGTACATGTTGAATGATTGTGTTTTATACACAATTTCTATGTTCAATGAATGATCTTTTGCCTAATTCCTCTTTTTAGTCTTTATATCTTATATTTTTTATGGTTGGTTTGCACAAATATCTTGCCTTTTAGTTGATATATATTTGATTATTTTTCCTTTTCTTTTGCTATATGTTAGAAACTGTTGTCTTGTTCTTTTAACTTGTTCTTTTAACTTGTTCTTTTAACTTGTTTTTGTAGCAAAGTTACCATAACTCGATTCCTTGGTGCCCTCGAACGAGGGGGAGCACACATCAAGGGGGAGCGTTTATTCCATTGATTTTACGCGTTTTCATCGATGAAGCCTTTTTGATTCTACAAAAGGGAGAGAAATGGAAACAAAACTTACTAAATACTTGTTTAAAAATAATTTTACATTTAATGAGTTTAGATTTTGTAATCATCAAAAAGGGGGAGATTGTTGATAGAAATAATGCCTAAAAACGTTATTAATATTTTTCGACTCTCGACATTTTGATAATCACAAAATGTAAAAAATGCTCAATGTAAAATTAAACGTAAACAAGTAATTAGTAGTAAATCTTCATTTTGAAAATTTAATCACTTAAAGGTATGAATAAATAAATGCTTAATGCATTTTATGATAAAGGAATTTTTATTCAACCTCATATTTTTTTATAAAATGTTTCAAACATCTTTATAAATTTTACAAAATATTTTCTACATTTAAATTTTTTTTTTTATTCAAAGTAAATATTTTAAATTCAAATTTTCTACCTAAAACGGCTAGAAATGTTCCAAAAAAACACCTCCCCTGAAAAAGATAAAAAATGGAGCATCCAGGCCTGGGCGGCGCCCTTAAATATAAGGGTGGGCCCTTTACACTATTCTCGAGTTATTGCATGATGGAAAAGGACAGAAAATAAAAGTAAAGAAAAGAAAGAGGAATGAAAGGAAATAAATTGACAAAATAATTTGTGTTCTTAAGTTATAAAAATGAGTCGAATGAAAAGAAATGATGGATCATACACATTTACATTTATACCCTTATAACACCTATTCTAGTTCATCAATGAAATAATCAATTAAATGAATGGAGCCACCACATACTAAAATTTGATTCCTCCTAAAATTCATTTTGGCCCAAAATTAACGAGGCTCACATGCACTAATATAATAGTCCTAACTTATATATCCAAACCCCCTAAATATATAAGTCGCCGTCAATTTGCAGAAGCATAGCAGATCCTACGGCAATTAGCAGAAGCCCCCAAATATTAATTCGATCACAATCATGCTTATATTAATGAACTTGCTATCAATTATCTAACCTCAAAAGCATAATAACAGATTCCCAAATATAAAGTAGATGTTGGTCAAGGTTATATTGAAGATGGAAAAGATGTGCAGTTAATAAGATATGGTTAAATTTGTCAATTTGAATGTGTTTTGAGCTTTCCTTCCCAATCCGCCCAAAATTGGGAGGAAAGTTTTGGTGAAAAAAAAGCTACAGATTTCCCTCCTATTTCTGTCCATTCCCTTTCCTTTCTCTTTTATAAAAATCTCAAGAACACGTAACTTTTTTTTTGTTTTTATCCATTTCTCTTCCTTTCTCCTCTAAATTCATCTTGAGAACACAGTGTTAGTGATAAGGGGGCCGGCCTAGGAGATAAGGGGCCCGACCAGTCCAAAACACTCCCAGCTTTGCCTATAAATACTAGACTATTTCCCACTGATTTTCTTACCTCTTGCACACACATTCTTTCTGTTCTAAATCAGTTTATAAATATCTTTCATTCCTTTGATCATTTAATCATAAAGCTTTGTTTCCAAGTGATCCAAGCTTAGATCCTCAAGTGCAAGAGAAGAATACTTCCTACCATCAAGTGAAGAAGTATTATAGCTTAGTGTGTGTCCATGTAACATTGTTACAATTGTACTATATCTTGTAATCATTTGTGTATATTGTAAAGGTGTGTATAGTAGTTAGATCATAGTGATCATAAGAAGGTTAGTTAGATCGTGGTGATCATAAGAAGGTGTGTTAGATCATGATGATCATAAGAAGGTGTCTTAGATCATGCTAATCATAAGAAGGTGTGTAAGATCGTGGTAATCATAGGAAGGTTAGTTAGATTGTGGTGATCATAGAAAGGTGTGTTAGATCATGGTGATCGTGTTGTGGTGAAGTGAAGAGTTGTGCGGTTAGTATTTTAGTCCTCAAAATACAAAAGGTGTGATAGATTGGTTCTAGCTAGGATTAGAACTCGACATTTAGCTTAGTGTCGGAAATTGGTGTAAGCTTAAGTTGTGTATGGTTTTCTCCGCCTAAAGGGAGCTTGTTGACATAGTGAAGAAAACTCTCGAGTTTGGGGCTCAGGGAGTGGAGTAGGGCGAAGAGGTGCTTCGTTTACGAACCACTATAAATCCTTATGTTATGGTTTGATCTTTCTAACCCTCATCTCTTATCTTGCATATTTATTTTATATCTTGCTATCACTTATTAATATAGTTGTATTGTTCATATTGTTCACATAAATTCGAATCTAAGTTTTTATAAACAAACATTACATTAAATTAAAAAGCAGTAAACTATTCAACCCCCCATCTAGTTTTCCACACCTGCGTATCACGCAGTGTCAAAAGCTAGTCCAATTCACGTGTAAGACGCCTGCTTTACAAAATAGTAAGGCTAATAGCTTTAGCAAACTTATACTCTTTCTCATCTGTTCTTGTGACCACAATCTCTTCCAAATATGCATACCCAGACTTCTTGTTAACTTTGATGCTTTGAACACTTCTGATATTGAGCTTTGAGTAAACTTCATGTCGAGACTTATGACCAATATTGCCTTTGTAAAACCATTGACGGGATTCATACCAGTGATAGATTCCTAACTCTGCATCTCTGTTATACTTTTGTATACTGGGGATCCATAGAGATGGAATCATTTCTTCAATTCCTTCTTCTTTATATCTGGTAGCCTTGATCTTTGTTACTGAGAGAGCATACATCTTTTCTTTTGTTCCATGCATTAGATACTCTAAGTCATGGTTAAAGAAGTAGCTGACTGGGATTCTCTTTTTACCTTGAGGTCCTATCATGGGTAATAGTTTACTCAAGTTATGATGAAACCTGTCCCCTTCAGGGTTGATCCAATCGATCTTATCTGTTAAAGCAAGGTAGCATTGATCCATGTTGTACTCAAGCTCGATACTGTTTTTGGACGTTCCTTTGAGGAGCTCAAAAGTTGGACCTTCTACGTCTTATTTAGTGATCTTGTCTTTGTTAAATTTTCTTCACAAGTTTACCAAAGTAAGTCACAGAGCCATCCTTGTACTCAAACTCTTCTGGTTCTTCTTCAGTATCGACAAGTTCATTAAACCAGTTTTGCACTAGAGGTTCTTCTGCTATTTTCTAAAACCAAAATGGGTTATGTTTACTAGGTATCTCTGGTTGTTCTTCATGTTCAATCTATTATTCCTATCTTAGTTCTTCAGCATCATCACCTCTTTCAAAGTGTAGAGAATCTTCTTGATCTTTACTTTTCTTAGACGAAGACCCACCAACATCTTTTTGCCTTCTCTTGCTGTTCTTCAATGATGTCAGCATTATTTCTTTGCTCAAGATTGGTTAGCCTCTGCATGACTACTTTCTTCTAATCATTCTTCTTATTAATTGCCTTTTCCATAAGTGTCTTTGCTCGAATCTTCTTTGTCTTTATTGGTGGTGTCTTAGCTGAAGGAGTTTAAGTGACTTGTTCTTCTGTTTCATGAATTATGTTAAGGACTGAAGCAACCGTCATTGTGGTAGCCTTAGTGTTTAACGGTTCATTTAGCAGCTCGAACATCTGAACATCTTTTGGATCATTCAAGTATCTTGTATAGTCTTCAGCTGATGTTGTGGTAACACTAGGACTTGGAGTTGGAAGATCTTTTGGTGGTGAGTTTTGTCTTGGATCTTGTAGTGGATTAGATTACAAAGTTTGTAGTTCTGTGTTGTTATCAATATTATCATAATCCTTTTTCAAACACATCTAAAGTCATCAAATTCTCATCACCCAGATTCTATAACTTTCTTCTTCAGATGCTGTCTGTCACTTTTCTTCATCAAAAGCAGAATTGGTACTTTTATTCTCCTTGTTATATTGTCACTTGCATCATGATCTGAATTTCTTTCACCTTTATTCTTTTCATCATCATCAGCTTAAGAGGAATCATCAGAGGAGCTGCTGTGATCTAGAGATTCTGGTGCTGCTCCTGAACCTTCTCTTGTATCTTTCCTCTTGATTTCTTATAGAATTGCTTACTTTTTGCTTTCTTTTCCTTGTCTTCTTAAATTCAACAATAACTGTGCATCAGGTGATAGTTTTTCCTTGGCCTTGAGCTTGACCTTCAAATGATCAAAACCTCCATCTACTTCTTTGTTAACTTGTCTTTCTAACACAACTCCAGCATGTCTGTGTTTTTTCTTCTTTCCGTTTCTCTTTTCTCAGTTTCTTCAATACTGACTTGCTTAGCATATTCCATTGCTTCATCATGATCTGACAATACATTATCTTCAGCGGTGATTGTCTTGGAATGTTTTTGCACAACATATTTATTCTTCTTAGGAGTAGGAATGTCACCTCTTCTCATCAAACCTTTACCCATACCATGTCTTAGCGTAGAAGAACCTGATGGAGCATTTTGGTACTTTTTCAGATAGTTCATATAAGCTTGTGATTCCTTAATCTCCTCACTCATCATAGCTTTAGGAATTAACATTCCAAAGGTTGGCTTGCTTCTTGTTTCAGCCTTAGTCACGTACTTTAGTTTCTGTAACCGCGCTATATCAGCAATCAAATATGGTGGAGAATCTAAGTGTTTGTTCAGGTTTGGATATCATGATAGAAGGTGATGTATGATGAGTTTGGTGAATCTTAGATAAGGTATAGTTTTAGGCTTAGTGGCTAGGTTCTTGTGTTTATTGATTTAGAAATAGAAGTCTTCCCGTAATACCTCATCAAAGTAAACATTCACAAAATTGACTACTCCCCATAAGATATATGTAATTGGTTCTTTTGCTCTATCAATCCTTGAGGCCTTCCCTGTTAAGCTCTTGTTAAGAATACTTAATATTGTCCTCCAAGGTTGATGCAACTTGTTCACGACCACCTGAGAAACTATAATGAGTGAATTAGTATAGCCCAACTGTTTGATAAATCAAACAAGCTCATCTTGGACAGGTGGTGAGATGAACCGTGTGTTGGGTTGTCTTGGTAAGATTATCAATGCATTTTGAATCAAGTCAGCTCCAATTTTAAACCTTTGGCAATCCAAGACGAAGAAGTATATGTTGTTTTGTTTGTTCTTGTATACAGTGTCCCCAAATTGTTGCATGTAAATCAGAGAAACTTCAGTGGTGTGTGTTAATGCATTGTAGATTATGTTGTTCTTGAGGATTTCTAGACTGATGTCAAAGAGAGGCTCATCTTGTTTTTCTTCTAGATCAATCCTCACATTGCTCTTGTTGGGAGGAAGTCTCACATTGGTGGGACACAACTCCTCTTTACTTCTCATAGGTTGTTGAGCCATTAGAATTACTATCTCATGGGTTGTTGAGCCATTAGAAATACTGAGACAAAGATATCAAGGAGTTAGTGTCACAAGAATACAAACTTAAGCATATATTTTAACATTTTTGTCTCTTTTGACTCTGTCTGTTTTATATGATTGAGCATTTCTTTTTTATCATATTCTTTTCATTTTCTTTTTCATGTGTCTGTTACTTGTTTTTGCCGACACATGTCGTACGCTTTATTCTTTTTATATCTTTTATATGTTCTTGCGTTTCCTTTTTGAACATACGCTCATTTGCTTTTTCACGTACGGTTTTCTCTCTCTCTTTCTGTTTTTGTTATGTTCTCACCGAAATCATTTAGATAATATTTCTCCTAAATAAAAGATAGAAGATGAATGTTGATATCTCTGATGCTAAAAGAGTTCATCTTACAGTGTTTTGAGAAATAAAATCTTTTGACTCATCGGAAAACACATTCTAAAATTCAATTGATTCACATGAGAGAAAGATTTCCTTTTAGTAATAATTAACCTTGAGCCTCAAAGATACACTGAGTTTTTAAAGGCATGCATTATTGGCTTTTAGGTAATAACTATCCCTAATAACCCTCCTGATTTATCAACAACTCTTAGTCAAAAATTATTTCAAAGTAGTCTTAAAAGCAAGTTTTCTTGGAGAAATTTCCTTTAACCTTAAGCCCCGAAGATACACTGAGTTGTTAAAGGGATGTATTATCAGCTTTTAGGTGATAACTAGCCCTAATAACCCTACTGGTTTATCGGTAACTCTTAGTATAAAGTAGTTTCAAAATCAATTTTAACTGGTGAGAATTCCTTTTAATAATTAAAGACCTTAAGCCCCAAAGATAAAATGAGTTGCTAAAGGGATGCATTATTAGATTTTAGGTGATAGCTAGCCCTGCTAACCCTCCTGATTTATCAGTAGCTCTTAGTCAATAACCATTTCAAAGAAGTCTCAAAATCCATTTTGATTCAGACATAAGTAATGATTTTGAAAAACTAATAACACATGAGATGATTAATATGTAGCAATCAAGTTTATAGGATCAGATTATGTCTTGAGTACTAGAGTTTTGGAAAATATCTCAAGTGAGATAAGATGCCTTAGGTATAACAAATTTTGTACACATACTAATTGGTTAGACCTTTGACCAGTGGATGAACTCCGATGAGTATCGCAAGAGTATTAAATACCCAAGCGCACAGTGGTGTGTGTTAAGCCAAGAAGAATCCACAGATATAAAGAAATGGGGATAGAAGGATCCTTGGAATACTACAAATAGTACAAGTATTATTGTAATACCCCTTTCATCAGTGGATGCTCTCCGAGGATAAACGCAAGAGTATTAAAATACCCGAGTGCACAGTGGTGAGTGTTAATCTGATGACATCAAATAACGTCTATTTTATAGCATCATTTATCCCATGTAATTGACCCATTTTGTATAATTATTGCAAAGAATTGTTACTTAATCGTTTATATTTGAGAATTGCAATAATTATGGAGTACTTTGTGAAGATTAGATAAAAGGCGCGCATTCTGGAGCTTAAACGAATATATTTTGAAGAATATTGTTCTGAAGACCAATACGTCGTATCCGTGCCTACACTCACTAAAGACCACGAAGGAAACAAGTTCAATATGCTGTATCCAGAAGAACTCAATACGTCGTATTGAAGTTATAGTATGTGAAGATTCTGGAAGATATCGAACGTGGTCCCTACTCCAAGAAACCCCAATACGCCGTATCCATGACTTTAGATACGCCGTATCGAACCGACTCCAGACCCTATAAATAGAAAACTCAAAAACGAGTTTTAAATGTGCTAAATCATATTTTCGATACCTAAACCACAAAAGTCAATTTTCAAAGGAGATAAAGAGCAGAAGAGGTCAAGCAACATTATCAATTCCATAGGAGACAACATGCAATTCCATATACTTTTGTAATCATTCAGTTTTTGGTATCATACGTTAACTCGGTTAGTTTACCTTGGCTAAATCATTACTCGTGTATTTATTATGACATTTGAAGGCTAATACCTTTAGATATTAGCCATTATTATGAAGATCTGAATGTTTGGTTTCGTTTATCTCGATTTCTTAATTTATCGTTGAATTATTGATTATGTTTATCACATGATACTTGTTAACGTACTTAAGTATGCGACCTATCATTCAACTGGGTCTAGTCCTACATATTTAATGCGCTGCAACTTCGGTGTTGTTTGGGCGTAGGCTAAGTGTCCAGGATAGCTCTCCATATAGTAATGAATATAGGTGGAACAAATAGGATTACTAATAATGTCCTCCTTGCCTCGATTGAACTGGTTGTACCGTTGTAGGTGGTGGCTTAGTACTAACTAATAGCGTTCTGATAATTGGTATAGTTTAGATTGTGGACTA
>BQNB010006430.1:33362-97540 GCA_026074375.1 Tanacetum coccineum | reverse complement strand
GTTAGTCGATTAGATTAGGATATCGGATTTCCCAAATGAAGCTGAGGATTTGAAGCTCTTGTGATCGAAGGACAAAACTGTGAGCACGAGAGGCTTCAGATTCCGGGTAATCCTGGACAATACAACACAAAACACGGATAATGGAAGAGGCGAGCCTCAACACAACACACAACACTTATTAGCAAATAGAAAGAAGATAGAATGGATAAACATGGGTTGCCACCCATGAAGCGCCTTGTTTTTGTTAACCGAGTCACAAGCTTGACTCGACCCTGAACTCATTGGTCCATGGGGGAGCAAGTGGAAGATAAAATCTCCATCGGACTTTCATTCAAGTGGTTTGGATAAACATTGAATTTCATGAAAGTTCCACTCCGATGAGATACACCCGGCATAAAAGAATGATAAATGGAGATGCCAGGGTCAAAAATGATATCTTCATTCCCACATGAGAGAAGATATGGAGGAGTAACTGGATACCTGAGAAAAGGAAGGAAGATCCATACAATATAAGCGAAGAGAGGTTCACTTAAAAGTATGAAATCCAAATCCAGGTTAAGGGTGGGATGGGTGGGCAAAACATTAGGCACATGAACTCTTGGTTCTTTTGTTGGTAGAATATCCTCCACCACATCCATAGTAAGATTGCCCAGCTTAGGCTCAATCTTAAAGCAGAAACAATCATACTCCAATGGAGATATGATGTGAGCGAGTTCATCGGCGAACTCCTCATGATAAAAATCACTCCTATCGATAGGAGGAAATGGATTGATCGAAAGATCAAAGATGAACGAATCATATTGAGAAAAATCAGCATGAGTAGTGGTACTGCCACTACTCTTTTCTTTAATATGATCGTCATCAGAATAGAAAGCTTCATAATCCGGAAGAGAATAATCAGAACGGGTAGTGGTACTGCCACTACTATTCTCTTCCAAATCAAAGCAGAAAGTTTCAGATTCGGGTGAAGAATTATCAAAGGTGTTAGTCTCCTCCAAGAAAAGGTTAAGAGATGTGGAGGAAGACTTGGTCATAACATCGGAAGATGGAGCGGGATTATCTTTTAATGCTTCGATGTTAGCAATAAGAAGATTGACATTCAACAATTTTTCACGAAGGATATCGTCTTTGATTGTTAGAAGAATATCGGTATCAATCCCTCCAACTTCCGGGATAACAATCTCTACCACCTCTAAGCTGACGATCTCAGCATCGGGAGGTGATGCATCGACATAATCGATGTTCTCATAAGAATCGTCATCACTCGAAGAATAATCATTGTTGGAATCGATGATAGTCTCAGAATGTTCTTTGAAAGCTTCAAGAGGGGTAGGATTGTTACAAAGAGGCACATCACACACACTGTCGGGAATACCCTCGGGCTCACTTGGGATCGGGACAAGGTTCTCAACACTAGACTTTATTACTTCGTCCGATTCCGTTGCCGGAATAGTGTCAAGATGCTCATCCCCCATACTTAGAGAGTTAACGGGCTCCTTGGTTGGTAAGACGGGTGTGATTGCAATGGTATAGTCATCGTCATCATCTTATCATCATCACGATAGACGATGAGGCGATTCCAAGCCGGTGTATTGATGTGTCTACCAGATTGCTCCGTCAATTATATTTTCACATCTTGATTACTCAAAGTTTGCCTAAGCTATGTTCTTGCACTTCCTCGGGTTGAGCGTGCTTACATTCAATAAGTGTTCCCATAAGATGCAATAGAACTCCTTAGGCGTTTTTCGACCAAAAGAGGATACGATTATCTTTTTTGAGGAAGCTGTCAATCGATCTTCATTAGTCCTCTTGGGCTTGCAAAGCTTCCATGCTCATTGGTTGAGGAGGTTGATGATTGACGGAAAATTGCGGGGTTTGAAGTTGGTCAAAACTGGCACGTGCACGAATAACAATAAGAGTTATCCGTCGGTTGTCCACACCCTACACATTCAAAACAGAGATAAGACTCATGAGGACCTCCACAATAGTTACAACAAAGGAATTGTTGTTGAAGATTTTGAGGATTTTGTGAGAAATTAAAGTCTTGATTGTAACACAGTTCTGATTGGATAAACGGAACTTGGGGTGAACAATCGTAACCATAATGAACATTGTTTCCAAAATTCTCATAAGAATGAGTCGGGGGTTGTGGAGATGGGTTTGAATAATCAGGAGTGTTATTAGATGAGTACGGAGTTAAAACATTTGGTGTTTCACTCCGAATCTTACAATAAAAACAAACTCCATCATATTCATTGCAACCACATTTTTGGTATTGACCAAAAATTTTTGGTATTTGCACACTTTTTCGAGCTTGTGGGATCTCATTAACAGTTTGTTTGGTTGGTTCCGGATTAGAGATAATCGGAGTTTTCGGTGGACAATTATAACCAATATGAGCACCTTTCCCACAAGACTTACAAGTGCATTGTTGACAAAAGATGCCATCTAACGAATCACCACACTCGTAACAACACTTTTGGTCGATTAGTGGAGATTTTTGTGAGGAATTGACACTGGGGTCTTGTTTGACAACGAATGGCTCTCGAGGAGCATTAACAACGTTGGAATTGTCATTGGATGACTTGGAAGTATTTTGAAACTTTTGAAAAGCTTTCTCCAATATCTTTCGTGTCAGGTCACATTCTAGACAATTAAGACCATGCAACAGGTCTCCACAATCGAAACAAATTCTTTCAATCTTAATGTGTTGTTGAGACGATTCGGGCATTGGAACAAGAATCTTGTTTTTGAGTTTCTCTTTTGAACAACAAAAGGCTGAAGTGTGCAAATTTCCACAAGCCGAACATGCTTTAATCGCTTTAAGGCGACAATCGAATGATGTCATAAGAATTAAATAGATAGAGGGATAAGGAAAGAATTAACTGATACGAAGAAAAAGAAGATTATTTTTGGTTTTTTCGAATTTATTAACAACATATTTCACAATTGGACAAAATCAGATAGACAACTTAAACCTGATAATCAATCTTACTTCACGGTAGCTCTCAGAATGAAAAACGCACAGGTGAGCGGAGGAGTAGGAATAGCGCGAAGCTTATTTCTCCTTTCGGGTCGTAGTTCCTAGGAACAACCCTCCTCACTTTATAGTTTGTTAATCAGAATGAGGTGAGCCGTATATCGTAAGTGACACAGAAGGCAAGTTTTATATCTTTGGTTCGATTGGGAACTCAGCAGTTCACCGGACTTATTAATGATCATAACCTCAGTTGAGAATATTATATTTTGGTATTTTACCAATTAGTGAATTTTAATTTTTATGGACAAATTTTTTTTTTTTTTTTTTTTTTTTTTATATGATATGTACTAATAAAAAGAAAAGAAAAATATTTTTGGGTTTTTTGTAATATGATATATTAACAATAAGACAAGTTCAATCAAAGTCTGATAACAATCGAAGTCACATGCCTCCCAGGTAGTACTATCTACGGACTTGATTCGCTGATAGCGTACACTTATATAGCAACCCTAATACAGATCCTGACCGAATGCCCTTGACCAAGGCAAAAGGTCAAATTCCACAAAAGGATAAAATATATAAGGGAGAATCAATTATAAAAAGATTCCGGAAGAGATATTCCCGGGTCGTATGTCCCAACGAGGCTGCAATTGAAAGTAATCCTGGTTTGATGAGAAATTGAATGATGGAGAATATATGATGGAAACACTGATATAATTACAACTAAAATTAATTAAATAAAATCTAATTTATTCTACGGGAAACAAATATAGGAAATGGGGATCTTAAAAACTACGGGAAACAAAATTAGTTATAGGGAAACCTAAATACTAAAAATTAAGAAAATAAATGCTAAATTAAATTAAAAATCAAAATTAAATTCTAATTAAGTTAATTTGAAAAATAAAAAGGGAACCTAAATACTAAAAATTAAGAAAATAAATGCTAAATTAAATTAAAAATTAAAATTAAAATTCTAATTAACTTAATTTGAAAAATAAAGGGAAAAACTAGAAACTAAAACGGAGGTCGTTTGATGTAAACGAATAGAACGGTAAAACGAACGCGGTAAAACGGGTCTAAGACTGAAATTTAAGAAAAATTAAGCCTATACTAAATTTTATATTTTTCCTAGACACTAAATGACAAAAGAAAATTTTATAAAAAAGAAAAATATTTTTTTATTAATTTTTGGATTTTTTATGAATTTTTAAAGATTAAATTAATTAACAAAAATAAACTTTTTCTAAAAATTAACACTAAAATTTTTCTTTTATTTTTCAAAAAAACAAAAAAAAAACTTTTTTAAACTAGTTTTTAAAATGATAATTATGCAAAAATAATTTAATTTTCAATATTTTTTATTTTTATGGTTTTTTATAAGAATAAAGTAATAACTAAAATCTACTTTAATTCCTAGAAAATAAAATTTAATGGAAAAATATAGAAAATAGTTTTTATAAACTATCAAAGGTGCAGGAAAATTATGGAACAACAAAAGCCCCAATTTCTAAGAATCAATTGACTACTTTGCGTATTATACTTAAGAACCCTATATTATTAAAACTAAAAACCTATAAATATTATACTTAATTATTATTCTAGAAGACAGGGTGCAACTTGGTAAAGTGAAAGCCCAAGGGTAGGCGGGGTAAATTTGTGCAATTTAACACTAAGGAGAAATCGGGCACCCTTGAAGTCTGAGAAAGACAAAACAGACCTGCGGCTTGTGCTTAATATTTTTTGGTCTTAATTAAATTTTGAGAATTAGCAAAAACTTAAAACTACAAAGTTGCTTAACAGCTTAATCCTAACAACTTTAATAAAGACACTTCTAACTTTTAACAAAAGAATAAGCTGAAAAATAAGCAAATGATTTCCTGTTATTGATGAAAATGAAAACTAAAAGATGCTTGTTTATGCCTAAGATGTGTGCTAAAAGATTCTAAACTAAGATTAACCTTGAGTTAACAAAACTAGAAAGAAAATTAAGATGACAAATGCAAAGTTTTAATGAGACTGTTTTTGAGCTTTTCTCTAATAAGCTAACAAGCTTATTACTGCACTTTAAGTTCTGAAATTTTAAGACTAAGCTACTCTAGCTACCTTAAATCTTTCTAGGTAAAAAGATTTCCACAATTTCCAATAGAAATGAAAAACTTAAAGTGTGAAATGGCAAAAGTATAAACTGATGTGTAGTGCTTTGCTGATGCAAATGGCATGCTGGTGCAATTGGCATTGCACAAAGATGCAGCCTAAAATTTTGAGTTTAACACTTTACTCAATGATCCCTAGTTGAACAAGATGCAGCCTAAAGGATCACTTTAAAAACTCATAACTAGCTCATTACATGTGTTCAAATGCACATTATCACAATGTGACCTCTAAAGTGACATAAGTTTCTTAAATCTAAAAAGCACTTAATTCTCTAAACTGCCCTGGTGCTGGCAAGAGATTTATAAGCTCTAAATTTCTGAATTCTACTATCTAATCTCTAAAAGCTTTTTAAAACTTCAACTTATACCCTAACTCAACTAATAGGACTAAATTGACTAACTATATTTGACTTTTTGAGTCAAATATAGCCAAATCCAAACACTCCCTTAGGTAAGCTGTCAAACACAAATTAGCATTTAAAATCCATAGAAAAGCTAAAACAACTAAAACTTTTTAGCTACTCTCACTAATATCCACCTAATTAAGCTAAATGAACTTTAAAACCTAAAGCTTATTTGTAGAATTAAGCTAGTTACTCTATTAAGCTATTAGACTAAATGACAGAATTATATAAGAAAGTAAGATTACTTAAACTAAATCTTATGAAAACTAAAAACAGCTAATTACAAAGCTTTAAACAACATTATTTAAGAGAATTAAACAATTTAACTTATACTTGAGATTTTGACAAATGAAATTTCACAAGAACTCTTAACTTTTATTAAAACTGAAGATGTTACAACATAAAACTTTTAAATGAACTGAGTTACAATACTTGCTTCAAAAAAAACTTAATTAAAACATTTAAACTAAAAAACAGGGTAAAAAGGGTGTGTTTGACTTCGGCTTGGTCTTGGCTCTTTTATACAAGTCCCAAGAGGACTCTTTGGTCTTCACTTGTGCTTGTTGTGTGAGTAGAGAGTCATAAAGCAATTCCTAGCCCTTGGATCACATTATCATACCATCTCACCATTGATGTTGCTCGGTTTGGGAGATTGCCAATATGGCAGGGTTTGTAGGGTTGGGGTTGAGTGGGGAAAGGTGAGGGATAGCTGTAGAGTGGTACTTGGGAGGTGGTATTGGCTATAAACCATGGGGGAGGGTGGTTGGGTTTTGGCGGGTAAGCGGGTTGGGGTACAGGGTTGTTGCACTGGTTTAAAAGGGAAGATTGAAAAAGATGCAACAATGGCCCTCACACTTTCTTTCTCTTGTCATTTTCTTTCTTGGCCGAAATTCAGTTATAAACATGTTTAGAAAGTGGCAGTTATGGCCCCTCTGGTTTTATAACAAAAGAATAAAGAAAGATTTGGGTAATTGCAAAACTGGTCCCTGCTGTTTTATAACTAAAAGGGTAAAAGGAGGTTTTGGCAAATTGCAAAACCAGTCCTTGTGTTTTATTTTTCTATTTTTCTTTTTAAAACAACTTTCAAAATTGGCAATTTTAGCCCCTAAAGTTTTATAAAAAAGGATTTTGGGCTTTTGTTGGGCTTGGGTTTGTATTGGGCTTGTATTGGGCCCACTGGGTTTGGGTTTTGGGCCCAATAAGGTGTGGGTTGGGTTTTGTGTGTACAATGGCTGAGATTGGCTGTAACTGGGCTAGGATTGGGCCTTCAAAGTCTTCACAGTCTTTGTCAATTGCACACAAATGGGCTGTTGTTGGTATATTGGCCTTTTCAAGCCCAATAAGGTTGTGGGTTGGGTTTATGTGTGTACAAAGGGCTAAATTGGGCTGTTCAGGGCTAGGATCGGGCCTTCAAGGTCTTCACATCTTTGTCAATTGCACACTAATGGGCTGTTGAAATTGATTGAGGGCCCCATTTGGACTTTCACAAGAGTCTTTCATAGTTAATACTATAGGGCTTTTCCCGCCCATCAGATGGGTTAAGATTAGGCATTCAATAGTATTCTTCAGTTCCGGCTCCCGGTTTTGACCTGCTGAATCTTCGTTATTGACTCTGACATTGCATTTTTGGACTTTGGCCTTGATTTGCACATCTTTTTCCATTCCATGCTACAGTTTTGTCATTTTTGGCTTGGTTTTTCTGTCATTTTGTTGATATCCACTCCTGCACAATACAAAATGCAAGAACAAACCTATATATGGCAAGTTTATGGTCTGTTTTTGGTCATTTAAAGCTCGTTTTAGATGTAAAAGATAAGTTAATTAAGAACTTAACAGTCAAATTCAATATGAAAATCACGACTCAAAGCAACAACTATTAGCACATTGTAACTGATTTTAAACCCATAGAACTTTTTGCAACATATATATCATATCAAAAGTTCTTAAAGCTAGGAATGATTTGCTTAGTTTGAACACCTACCTAGCCCTCGTCTCCCTAAGTAGGATAACACAACCGAACGACCCGTGTTTTCCTTAAATTTTAAAACTCCACCCCGTTGCAGAGCTAAGTGGGAAATCACATCAACACCTACTTCTACTATGGCTAAGGAATCGTGACCATAGTTTGAACCTCACCTATGACCTTTCTTCCAAGTGAGATATCCACAACACAATCCCAATCCTAGAATAAGACTCTTAGATTGAACCCCCACGCTCGTTGTTAGCGTAGTGGGATATCACGACACATCATTTACTAGCTCCATAATGATCAAATGTATGCTTCATGTGGCATAATTAACAATATTCGTGGTGCATATTTGCATTCATACTTCATTCATGCTTCTTTGGCATTTTATCTTTCAAAAACCTTGCTTTAAAAACTCAGATGCAAATTTGAAGCTTTGTTCTTTTCTTCTGAAAACATCGATTACATAATTGAACAAACACGTAATATTAGGTGATTAGAACTTATGGGAAAAAAAACCACAAGTATTCTATAAAGTTTTGAGACGAATCTTGCTTTAACACAAACTTATATTTAACTCTATCATTCTTGTCTTCCACCTTTTTAAAAAATTCCAAGCAATAAATTCCGTGAAAGCTGGGCCTAAGAACTAGCTAGGCCAATACGCCCGATCGTGGTCAAAAATTATTCTTATTCTAACCCAAAAGACAAAGATCAAAAACTGTGACAAAACACTTATTTATTTTTGAAAATTTTTTTTTTTGCTTTTACAATGTGATTTATAATTCACAATAGATTTAAACTAATACAATGAAATAATACAACTTAAACCAAATAATCTACTACTTCACGGCAGCTATCAAAATGATAAACGGACACAGTTGAGTCGGAAGGAAGTAGGAAATTGCGCGAAGCTATTTCTCCTTCGGTCGTAGGTTCCTAGGGAACAACCCTCCTTATACCATTTATACTTTTTAACTTTCAAGTGAGCCGTATATCGTAAGAGACACAAATGGCAAGTTTTTAATCTTTTCGTTCTAGTTGGAAATTGGTATTTTTCCACACGTTAGAGACAATTTGATAAATTTGGAGTTTATTTATTTCTACTTTATGACAAAAGTTTATTAATTAAATTTTATTCTTCGTTTTTATATTGTAATTATACTAGAAAAATAATTGAAAAATAGTTTTTGTACATTTTATACATACAAATATATATATATATATAAATAAAATCATAATATATATATAAATAGAATAACATATATATATATAAAGAAATAAATAAATATATATATTTTACAAAAATTTTACATATTCAAACACAATGTTGTCAATACGTAGCGATAATTCTTTTTCCAACCTCCCCCAGCATCGGCGCCAAAAATTGACTAAGAGCCGAACCACCCCTTAAAACCTATCAATATATGACATAAATACACAATTACGAAAATCACGCGAATCAAGAAAACCAAGGAAGCATAATAAGAGAAACACCGGTCGATTATTCCCAACGAGGCTAGAAATATAGGAATATCGAAAGAAATGGATGTTTGAAAGTATTTTTGAGACGAATTGATGGCTTGGAGAAAGAATGAAACAAGGACTTTTTATGAATTAATACTCGAAAGCAAATGCACATAAAAATTAAACAAGAACATAAACTAGAACAAGCATGAAAGCTACTAAAAACTTTTAACCACTAAGTACAATAAGCTCTAATTAGCTTAAGACAGACAAATAAGCTAATCTAAATCTAAATAAGCAAATTAAGCATGCAATTAAGCTAAATTAAAACAAGATAAACACAACAGTACTAACAACAGTACTAACAGTATTAACTACCAGTACTAACTAAGAGTTAGTACTGCTAGCTTAATTATACTGTTACTAAAGTTAGTACTTGGCTAAGCCTTAACTAAACACATTTAAACAAGAAATAAGCAAATAAGCTAAAACAGATGTTAACTACCCAAAATAGCACTTAAGCAATAAGAATAAGCACCAGAATAACTATAAAGAATAAATGAGCTAGAAAACTAAAACAGATAAACTCCTAAAGTTATTTTGAAAAGACACAAAATAAGTTTTCTACGGAAAACAGAACACTAAATAAGCTTAAATCGTACTCAAAAAGACTAAAGAAATCTAAACAAAGCTGAAATAATAAGCAGAAGAGCTATATTGAACTGGCCAGTACTACAGTACTAACAACAGTACAACTTGAGTAAGTACTGTGTAGTGTTAAGTTAGTACAGTTCCTAAAATGAACTAGCAGTGACTAACTTGGGAGTTTAGTACTGAAGCTCAAAGTTTAGTGCAATTTTTACCAAAAATAGAACCTAGTAGTACTTAACTTAGAGGTTATACTGCTAGTTGAAATACCCCTTAAAAAATCATTTTTTCCTTTCAAAAAAATTAAAAACAGTTTATTCAACTAAACAAATTAAAACACTTATAAGCAATTTTCAATCCATAATACGCACTTAAAATAAGCATGAATTAGTCTAGCAGTAAAACATAAAACAAGCAGTTCAGCTGAAAGTAAGAGATAATAAAAAAAAAAGAGATAAGACTAACAAAACCCCAAGGCTCTAAACTGGGTTAAGCAATTGAACTTCTAACAACTCTAGCTTGCATAGAACAAGCTAGTGAGAGTCCATAAGCCCATCCAGTTCTGGCTTATCATCCAATAATTAAGCTGTGGTGTATTTGAGAGTGATTTTTGTGATTTTCTCTTAACTACTTAACTTTTTAAGTTCACTTAGTTAAAACAGTTTGTAAACAAGCTGTATTGAGAGCTTTTGAACACAAAACAACTCAATTAAGAAACTTAACACTTGGAATTATAAAGTGACTTTAAAAACTCAAAGTTGCATTAAAACTTGAAAGGGTTACAAGCTGAAAGTAAGAAACTGTAAATAACTGAAAATAAGCTAAGTTAAAATAAAACTAAAAACTAAATTCTCCCCTTTCTTTTTACAAAGGCTTACAAAAGGCCCTATTTATAGCCGAAGTATAGGACTTGCATCTTGTGCTTCTTTGGAGAGATAAAACCAAGTGTGCTAGTTGTGTGAGGAGAATTTAGAGCAAATCCCAGCCTTTGATTTCTTTTGAGCTTCTTTGGAGACAATCTCAGCCATCGAAATGCTTTGGGAATGGAGAGGGATTGCCAACATGGACTTTATAAAGCTGGGGGGGGAAAGTAGGGTGGATGAAATGATTTGGTAGGATGTTGAGTGATTTTGCAGGAGAAGTATGGGAGCAAAACAGGGTGCTGGCTGGTTTTGGTATTGGCGGGAAGAGGTTTATACAAGTTGGGCTGTGACAGAGGGAGGTTGAAGATGATTAAGGGTAATGTTTGGTTTGTGTACAAGAAAAGCCCCTCCACATCTTTCTTCTTTTCTTCCTTTTTCCCCTTTCGTTCTTTAATAAATAAGTTTCCCAAATTGGCATAATCAGCCCCTGCCTTTGTTTCCTTAATAATATAACTTAGGGGTTTGGCATTAAGTGACCCTCAATTATATTTTTTTCTTTGCTTTTCTTCTCGGAGTGACTTGACTTTGATTGGGCTTTTTTCGCTTCACACACTTTTCCATTCCTGTTCCGGTTTGTCGCCTTTTGCCTGGTTTTTCATCTTTTGGAGATAATCCTTCCTGGCACAACACAATTAGCAAAACAAGCATATATTTGGCATTTTGAGTCCGTTTTTGGTTATTTTAGCTCGTTTTTAAAGGTAAAAGGTATGTGTGATTAAGCACATACCAATTCCCGTCTTAGTAATTCCAAAGACAACCAATCTTCCACCTATACCAAAAGTTGTCACTGAAACTCCAGTTACAACTTCTGACCCCAGACCTTATGTGACACCTATCATCTTAACCGTAAAACAAACAACAACACCGATTCTCACACCAACAATCACAATTGATGCTCCAACCATCACCACTGCTATTCCGAAATCTAATGCACTATCTGCTGTTGAAATAAGAGTTGCAAAATTAGAAAAAGATGTGTCTGAGCTAAAATTGTTGATCACTCTTCTCAAGCCCTTTTTGTTCTCTAGTCTTATGTTCTAAAAGTTGTTGATAGTTATCTTGACACCAAAGTCGGAGATGTATATCAAAAGGAACTGCAGAAACACACGGCAGATCTCATTCATAAATATTCTTTGCAGCATCTTCCTGAGTTAACCAAGAAACCGACACCAACAACTAAACAAGAATCTGAGAAAATTCCTTCAAAGATTCTCAAGATTAAGAAGGAACAAGTTGAGAGTCAAAAGAACGTCCACAATTTTTACCAGTCCAAGTCCACTGACAACGGCTCTTGAGGAATATGATCTAACAAGAAATACGCTAACCAATCCTTGCATGCTAAAACGTCTTTTAACAAAAATCCTGCCAATAATCAGTTGTACCATGCACTCATGAAAGCGTTGATTAAAGATGAAAACGCAATAGATAAGGGAGTCGCTGACATAGTTAAAGACCACAAGAGAAAGCATGACGACGATGAAAACGATGATGATGAAGACCCTCCAGCTGGATCAAAGCAGGGTAAGAAGACCAAGAGGAGAAGAACAAAAGAGTCTGAAACTCTAAGAACCATCCTCCCATGAAGGAAACCCCAAAGGTCAATCACTGACTAATTGGCTCAAAAACTGGTAAGGTACTACACTGGCAAAGGAACCAGTTGAAGAACCTATTAATTGGAGGTGAATTATGGATGATAGCTTGGTGATGAAGGGTAGCTCATAGATAATCCACCACAAGACACCTCAAAACCCAAAACAAGAAAGACTCTGAATCCATAATGGTTCAAGCAACCTCTGAGGCCTCCTACTCATGTTCCTGAATGGAACAAGCGTCAAGTTGTACTTGATCAACCCGCACAACCTTGGTTCAATCAAATGGTCTCTGCTTCAAAGGATCCTCTCACATTCAATGACCTGATGGCCACTCCTATTGACTTCTCCAAGTACGTGTTGAATGGACTCAAGATAAAAAATCTCACTCAGGATTTCTTGTTAGGACTTGCCTTCAATCTGTTAAAAGGCACATGCTCTAGCAGTATTGAACTTGAGTACAACTTCCAAGAGTGCTTCAATGCTTTAACAGACAATCTTGATTGGAATAATCCAGAAGGAGATCGTTACCCGTTTGATCTATCCAAGCCTCTTCATTTACAAGGACCCCTAGGTCATCGAACCGTTGTTGCTGATTACTTCTTCAACAATGATCTGGAATATTTGAAGACTTCTGATCCAGAGGTAACATACACCACATCTACTACGAAGACAAAGGATGCTCGGTATGAGATCAAAGGAATTAAAGACATGGTCCCTACACTTTGGAGTACCATCAAGCATGCGTATGACAAAGATGCGCTAATGGGAATCAAGCACTGGGGTGAAAGACGTAAATCGTGGTATCGATCTTAGGTAAACAAATTTTCCAAGCAAAATGTTTTCTCTACTAAGGCGATTCTTGGTGTGAAGAGTGTAAGTGTGAAGAAATTGCATATATATGGTCACTTAGAAGAGATTGTGGTGAAAAGATCTGATCAATAGCTTTATACATTTAAAGAAGGTGTCTTTGTTAATCTACACCTGAATGACAGTGAAGATATGCTTCTTCTTGCTGTTCAACACAAGGTATTCCACCTTGATGAGAACATTATTGTTGACTTTATTATGGCCCTTCGTATGTTCACAAGAAGTCTAATCCTCAAAAGACGTGTTAAAGACTTACAACTTGGTGTAGAGAGTTACCAGAAGAAGCTTAACATCACCAAACCTCAAAAGACCTTTCCAAAGATTGAATTCAAAGAACCCTACCACTAAAAACCATCCGTTATAAACGATCCACCAGTATTGTCAAAGACATGAGTTATACAAGTTCTCGATGCACACTCAAGTCTGTTAGCAAGTATAGATATTCATCACAGAGTACCACTTTCGTCTGGATTACAACATAGAGATGCCAAAGAGAAAGTGGATGGCTGTTGACCGAAAGAGATCGGGTCTTATGATAGAGTTGATCGATAAGCAGCTGCGACAAAGGGAAATCATCAGAAATCTGGAGAGATTAGTTGGTGCAAGGGAACTCGAGATGGACTATACACACTGACGACGCGGTACCGTTTAAACCGTCAGGTCGCAATCTCAATCATATCTTATAAGAATATTTTAAATAAGTATATAGTACTTTTAAAGTAATCAATATAGATAGTGTTTGAGTATGAATTTTCTAAAATTTTACAATAATTCAAAAAATTTCAAATTAATGTACTCAACACTATATTTATATATAAACCTCATAAATTGAGAGGGAGCATTTAATAATGTTCATAATACTGCTTGTTAATAATTGGACATTTTTTCCCTAAAACTATTAATATTTGAATCAATTGATATCTAAAATATCAAGAGATTTGACATTTTTGATAAGGGGAGAAAATATGATTAAAATATATGGCTAAAGATGTGATTTTAAAGGTCTCAAAGTGTAAGCTTCACCCCAAGTGCTAAACATTTTCAAATAATTGATGCCATGTTTGAGGTAGAAAATTCCTAATGGTTTTAAGGCTGAAATAATACCAAAAGACAACCATGTTTGTAATTACAATGAGTTATAAGGTGGTTAGGATTAGGTATTCATTCCCACCATCCAGCCAGAACTAGAGGGATCTACCCAGGGACATTCCACTAGTTAGTGTAGAAGTCCATAGGTATGATATAAAAAGGAGTAAAAGTAAGAATAAGGGAATAGTGCCGACTGAAATGGAGCTAGTACTAGAACAAACCCAACAAGGTACAGTCAATGAAGTCTCGGTAATCACTGAAGGTTAAGAATAAAAATAAAAGTTAAGAAAAAGGGTGAAAAGAAGGAAGTCCCCACTTTACACATTAGGCATAAACCGGTCCAATACATAAACTGTCAGAATCCACTAGGTGTTTTCCTGGTAATTGAAGATAGTCGTCATGGACCCAGTGACGCAATGCACAACCCTTCCCAGCCACTCAAGGCCTCTCAAAAGAATCTTGTTTCATTTCTCACAAAGATTAAACACATTTCTATCGGCTTTTTCACTCCGAGTTAGTTGGTATTGAAAAGGTGACAGTCTGCTTCAGTCTCTGATTACTAAAAACCAAAGTGCACTATCGAGTCTAGAGCCGAAAAAGAGATCATCCATAAATCTCATCAGGACACTTATCTAAAATATGCTTGCTAATTCACATAATGTGAAAATAAGTATCAAGATTCCTACGCATTATCCTTGTGATTTTGCCAGAACATCCGAGTGATACTTAAGTATTGTTAGATATTAGAAAAAGACTCGGTCACCCCATGTATTTTATCATTTATTATAGCTCGTAGTCAATAGTTAATCGTATGACATTCGGTATTGGGTCGGTTAATTAAACCCAACGTGTAAGCCTATGCCAAGGCTTATAGGCCGATTTGTAAGACACTATTTAAGCCTCTTCCATGCCATGGAAGAGGTGGTTAGTCATTTCATTATACAAGTTACATTTTCTCTCACTAAAAAGCTTTCTCTCTTACTTTCTCTCTCTAGATTCGGCTAACTCATCTATCTTCCATTGTGTTATGATTTCTAATATCCTACAATTGGTATCAGAGCACATGGGATGATTAGATTTGTTTGTGTGTGCGTTTTAGATCAAAAGTTAAGTTTTAGAAGGTTTTAGATCTTGTTCTTAGAGTTTCTTCTTATTTTCATGTTCTTGTGTTTAAAGTTCATGTTTTTGTAGTTGCTATAGCCTTCTAGTACTCAGTTGTGCAAAAGAAGCCAAGTCAAAACGTTCAAAAGGGTGATTTTAAGGTGTTTTAAGGTGTAAAAGTTTGTATTTCTTCGCAGCGGTTTTGTTATAAACATGTTATCGTTTAGCTCGTAGCGTTTGGATAACTGTTCAAACGGTTTGTCAGCATAGTGACAACCTGTTTAGGCAATTTGTCAGGTCCATTACAGTGTGCTAGCGGTTGTCATTTCTAACAACAGCATTGTGTCTTATTAGCAGAGGTTTGTTAGTAGGCGTTTGTCTTCTAGTGTAGCGGTTTACTAGTAGAGATTTAGTAATTGTAGCGGTTTGATCTGTAGCGGTTTACAGGTTTTTGAAGACATTTCTCATAGCGATTTAGGAAATAAACCTCTGCCAATTTCATTTCTTGGTAGCGGTTTGGTGTTTCTTCTTCATAGCGGTTTACCATTATCTTCTAGTGTCGGTTTGGCAGTTTGTCTTCGCATCGGTTTACCATCCGTAGCGGTTTAAAAGTAGCGGTTTGTTATAGGTTTTTGAAGATTTTTCTCAAGGTCTTTTGGGAATCAAACATCTGGCCATTTTTCTTTGTGGTAGCGGTTTGGTATAAATTCTCCATAGCGGTTTGACAATAGTGGTTTGATTACTATTCCAGCGGTTTAGGACATTGCTTTGGAATATTGGACCACTTTGGCATTTGGACTATTTTTCAAACTTGAAAAACGTAAACAAACTCAAACAACAAAACACTTAAACAAACATCAACCAACTTTTAACATTCACTCATTCATCACTGTCGTTCAACTTAAATCATTTCACAATCAATTAAGATGGCTAATCTCTCGAAAGATATCAAATGTGTCGGTTCTGATACCCGGCCCCCTATGCTTGTTAGGACTGACTTTGCATCATGGCAACAACGTATTTGACTGTATTGTCGAGGTAAAGAGAATGGGGTGAACATCCTAAAGTTGATTGATGAAGGACCTTTTCAGATGGGAACATTCAGGAAACACTTCTAAAAATAAAGGTGCCCTTAAAACTAGGTCCAAACGAGCTCGAGTCTATTCTGACCTACTCACATGAAGATGAAAAGGAAAGGTATAGTACGGTTAACATTTAGGCAACAAAAATTCCCTACTTCAAGGGTTAGCCCAAAAGAACATTTACACTCTTTATCAATCCATTACACTTACCAAAAGACATTTGATAATAATGTTAAGATGCTCCAAGGAAGTTTCTAATTAATAAAAGAAGACCGTAAATCACAATTGTATGATGATTTTAAACACTTTCGTCAGAACAAAGGAGAAACCATTTACGATTAATATGTTAGGTTTACCAAGCTCATCAATGACATAAGAAACATCAAGATGACCATGCCTAGAATACAGTTGAATTCAAAGTTTATCGATAACATGTTGCCTGAATGGGGTAGATTCTAACCTTGTAACGCTTATGTTTTTAAAACCTTAATTCTCCAAAGCCGAGTTCCTTGCTGTCTTTGATTCTTATTCTGTTATTGGAAGATGTCTCATAGAGGATTTGTTATTCGTTTCCTTAGGTTTTAAAGCGTGGTATAATTCTATGATTGATCTATTTAGGGATTTGTTTTTTTGTCTGTAAAACGCCCTAGAGTAATAAGGAGGTCTTGGTTATTAACTACTACTGCTACTGCATGGACCACAAAGAGAAAAGGGTTTAAACGCTTAGGGTTTTTATCAATGTTTTTATCTGGTAAGGGTGGATCGCTTGGATAAGTTATCACATAAGGTTGGTACGTATAAGTATAAACGATTCCTGCAGTGTTGAAAGTTATCACAGCAGATTGTTAGAAGTTTCGTCTGTGGGCGCATGATTTGATCGTAGATTTTGTCATGTGGTGTTTGGCAAGTATTTAACTGCGACTTCAACTATGATCTATTCTGAAGTCGACGTGAATGGTGGGTGCTGATTTGTTTGTCAACTTCGTCTTATCATCATAATTATATCAATGTTATGTTTTGATTCACATCATTATTACTTAGCTATATAAAGTTTAACATATTATAAGTACATGCAGTGAGGATCTGTTTTGATGTGAAAACCTTAATTTTTAGGGGTTTGTAATTTGTTCCCATAATACTTCTTTTATTAGTTGCTCTGCTATTGGTAAAGGAATTAATGATGCTCGGGGTATTAGTACTGCTGTTGGATGTTTGATATAAAGACTTCATACTGTTGGCCACATTGACCCCTAATCCCCGAGCAACTCGAATGCATAAATATGTACAAAATGAAGCATAGGGCACAGGATTATAAAGAGATATATTAAAAGCAATGAGGAAAATGAAGCAAGTAATTGCCACTTGATGATGATAACACAAATATAGAAGGATTAGATCTCGAAGAAGGAAGTGCTATATGGGATATATTTCATAGGGAAGATACTTCTAAATTGGAGTTATATCTTAAT
Source organism: Tanacetum coccineum (assembly GCA_026074375.1). Classification (NCBI taxonomy): domain Eukaryota; kingdom Viridiplantae; phylum Streptophyta; class Magnoliopsida; order Asterales; family Asteraceae; genus Tanacetum; species Tanacetum coccineum. The sequence continues at coordinate 79,796 of BQNB010006430.1, read as the reverse complement.
AAACACTTTATAGAGTTTAGGCATATTTACTGTCTTCCATTACAGCAAGAATTGAACCATGGACTTTTGTCCAGAAGCTTAAAGATGCTGTCTTTATACCTGTTGGTTGTGCTTGTGTTTTAATTTTTAAGCGTATATAAGAATTTTTATGCACATTTAGGGATAATACCATTTGGTTGCTAATTATTTGGTGTTAAGCTTAGACTAGGTAAAAGGGGTATATACTCTATGTCCCGTTTTGGACCTTCAATGGAGATATGGAAAGTTAATTGAAGTGGATGGTCTCAATGTTTAATACTGATGAAATAGTTACTACGTACGTGAAGCATTCATACATGGTTTACTACTACTTATCGACAAATTTAATACAACTGCTAGTTAGTAGTTAATACTGCTAGTGTATTTTTACTACTGCTCAACCATTAGTGATGTTCTTCATTGTTACTACTGTTTGGTATCGGTTACTACTGTTATCATTATTTAGTGCGTACTCTTCATGGAAATAAACTACGATGGTATTCTTATACAACTGTTGGTTAGTAATTCATACAGTTCTTATGGATGATTCTATTACTTTTGGACATGAGAAGGTTTATAACATATTAGTTTTAGGGGAAGAATATGAAAAAATGTTTAACCCAATTTGGTGTATAATGTTACATGCAAAACCATTTTGAGGGGGAGGGAGTTCACTTTTGCAATAACAAGTTAAACCTTATTACAATACTAAGTCATTATTACAACTTCTAGTTTAAGTTTCTACTGCTTAAATTTAGATCCTATATTATGCATCATGGAGGGTAATTTGTGAGACAATTGGAAAAGCTTGGATTTATATATGAAGTTAAAATATAAGTTTGTAGATGTAAAGATCAAAGTTGCATATGTACCCAGAGTCCCCTAATGGATATAACAAAAAAGGGGAAGATGTTACAAAGATGATATGATATGATTTGCAACTTATTAAGTGTGGTGGCATGGCATGGAACAAGAATTGCTGACTTCAATATTGTGTTGAAGAAGTATCAACAAGTTCAAAGAAAATCTTAATTTAGGGGGTTGATTAGAATCTGTTTGTTTCATTCATGGAAGATCAGATTTGAAGATGTACAAGATGTTCAAGTGCTTAAGTTAAAGACCAAATGCTTATTATCACAATATAGGAGAAATTGCTGAAGATTATGCTAACTATGGATCATCTGGAAATAGTTGTACTATACTGTTTGTTTTGTCCATCATCATCAATCAAAAAGGGGGGGCAGTAAAAGGTTGAGCATTAATAATATTTAATTTTGAATTTGGATGATACAAAAGAATTGAAACAAAAGTTCTAGTTCGACACATATTGAATGCTAAAAGTTGGAGGATTCTACTGAAGACTTGCTTAAAAAGATAAAGAATCAATATTATGGAGACTTAGTTCCTAATACAATTAATTTCCTTTGTAATCATAGATAGGGGACCTTATAAAACATACAGAGAAAATTCCCTAGGTACATTTGTTTTAACATGTGTGTAAAGTGATTTAAGGTAGTAGTATCTAGAACATGTTTTACGGAAACACCAACAGAACTCACCACTTGAGATAGCGTCTTTAGCACTCAGATTCAAAGCGTGTCTTTTGGAATCCTGCCGGAGATAATAGTTATTAGGTACACGTTCTATCATGATCAAAAATGGCAATTTGGGGACTTGTAGCAATGTTTTTTAAACATTGTTGAAATAACATTTGTACTTTATTTAAATTCCGTACTACGCAACACAAAATCTAGATCTTATTATAGATTCCTAGATGAGTTTCTAAACGATCTTCACAATATATCCATCAACCACACTTTGCTGATAATTACATAAATTGATTCAGGAACCCACTCCAACGTGGGTACAATTTGATTGAAGAAACTTAAACCAACACACTCCCTAGTCACGCCACGTCTATACAAAACATACCTTCCCTCAAACTAGACAATCAACACAGAACCTCAATAAACACAATGAACCAAGCCACAGTTCAAGATTGCAGGGTTTGTGTTCAGATGTTAGGGGTCGACTAATTCAAAGTCAGGAACAATCCAAAGGGCGCAGGTGTAGCTGGTAATGGAGGGGTTTAGAACAGAGTTAGGAATGCAAATCCTGGTCAAGCTAGACAGATTAAGTGTTATAACTGAAATGGTATAGGACACATTGCAAGGAACTGCACTCAACCCAAGCAACCACAGAATTCATATTATTCAAAGACACGATGTTTTACCCCCACCCACCCTGATGCAAGCTCAGAAAATGGAGTGGCTCTTTGGTGAAGAGCATTGCTGTTTCTTGTAGGTGGTCAATATACTGGCCATTGATAGAGATATGGATTGAGACCACCTTTTAAGATCTGGCACTTAATGTGGATAATGTGTTTCAAGCTGATGAATGTGATGCTTTTGATTCAGATGTTGATGAGGCTTCTACTACACAAACCATGTTCATGGCAAATCTATCATCAGCAGATCCAGTTTATGATGAAGCCGGTCCATCATATTATTCGGACATTCTATCTGAGGCCAACACACTTGCCCTACTCACCCAATCATACAAAACATACATACCTCAAACAAACAATCAACTCAGAACTTCATTAAATACAAGGAACCAAGCTACAATTCAAGATGGTAGGGTTGTTTTTCAGAATGTTCAGGGTCGACAGAATAGAGGTCAGGGGAACAATGCATGGGGTGCAGGTGCAGCTGGTTATGAGGGAGCTCAAAACAGAGTTAGGAATGCAAATCCAGGTCAAGCAAGGCTGATTAAGTATTATAACTGCAATGGTATAGGCCACATAGCAAGGAACTGCACTCAGCCTAAGCGACCACATAACTCAAAATACTTCAAAGACAAGATGTTGCTGATGTAAGCTCAGGAGAATGGAGTGGCACTAGATGAAGAGCAGTTGTTGTTTATTGCAGGTGGACATGACAATGTTGTTGATGAGGATGTAGATGAGCAACCAGTTTAAGATCTAGCACTTAATGTGGATAATGTGTTTCAAGCTGATGATTGTGATGCATTTGACTCTGATGTTGATGAGGCTCCTACTGCACAGACTATGTTCATGGCAAATCTCTCATCCGTATATCCTGTTTGTGATGAAGCTGGTCCGTCTTATGACTCGAACATTCTATCTAAGGTACACGATCATGATCACTATCAGGATGCTGTTTATGAACATCATGAAGTACACGAGATGCATGACGATGTACAACCAAACTATGTTGTTGATTCACATGCTGATTATACGAGTGATAGTACTATGATTCTGTATGATCAGTATGTAATGGATAACGCAGTACCAGTTGTACAAACTAATGTATCTTCTATACCCAATGATGCATACATGATGATATTAAATGATATGCATGAACAGCCTGCCTAATATGCCTCTGTAACGACACAAAACAATGTAGTTAATAAATCATTGACTGCTAAACTTGTGACATATAAGGAACAAGTTGAACTGTATGAAAGATAAGCCAAGTTTGAATTAACAAAAAGAGAACAAGCTTGATGAGTACGATGATGTTTTGAAAAACAAGGCAAGGTTGGTGGCCAAGGGATATCGGAACTTCATTCTGTAAAAATGCAACTTGCTTCTACCATCAACCATAACAAGTCAATGGTAGAAGAAGTTACGTCTTTGAAAAAGGATTTTAAACAAAAAGAAAATAAATACCTTGAAGAATTTTTCGACATGAAAGCTTTAAAAGAAAAGGTCGAGGATAAATTATACAAACAAGAATAGTCTCTTCAAATAGTTCACATGTTGTGTCAACCAAAGCCCTATTATGATGAACAAATAAGGTAGCTATTGGTTACAAGAACCCTTTATGCCACCACCGTGCAAAGCAAGTTCAGCCTGCTCTAGATAAATGGTTATAGAATTAATAAAAAAACAATCAATCCTCGGCTTTAGTGCACAACACAGAGGATACCCTAGAGATAGCTGAAATCACTAGGAGGAAAATGAATGCCAAAATGAAAGACCCTGACTGTGTGACTCATAAGGTTAAGATCGCACCACCTGATTACTCGAAAGAGAATTATTTAGCGACCTTCACACCACAGAAGCAATTGACCCCTGAGCAAATATTTTGGTCTCAAGATCTCATCAAGATGAAAGAAGAAGCTCTCAAAAAGCAGACCACCGCCTCAAGACCAATCAAAGCGTTGACGGTGTATCCGCCAAATACACATGCAACGCTTGTCCCTGGGGTGCTTCCAACAAAGAGTCAAGTGAAAATTAATATTTTTACACTCATACAACTTTTTTCGAAATAAAAAAAAACCTATAAAAAGAGAATTACACCAACTGGGCTCACTGAAGGGGAAATGGGTTTTGAACAAACCAAGGAATGTTATCTTACCGAGGTCATTCCATTTTTCAAAACACTTAAAGAACATTTTGAGTGTAACACCCCTAAAATGGGTCGCAGCTGAATATGATATTCCGGGGGTATCACTTCATAGACCAATAACACAAGATATGAGAACGACCTCTAAAAAGAGTCATTTGAAAACTGATACATTGGATTTCATAAATGGTTTGTTAACAAAACCCATAGGCTTAAATTGTTGACTTGATAATGTAAAGATTTCACAACATAACAATATCCCAAAATGTAATGCACGCAAATCTTTGCAGTGATATGACTTCAAAAGATGACCATCCAATGTACCCATGACTTGCACCTTATTGACCTGAGAAACATGTTTAAACTGTCAACAATAATGTTGGTGAATTTATAGGTTTATAAATTTAATGAAGCGGATAGCAAGATTTCCCTATGATAAAGTAACGAATACAATATCACAAAAATGTATTACGATATGCGCTAAGCTCATGACACCGAAGCTAAACAATGTATGTATATCAAATACATATAAATGATGATGCCCAATGTAGATGTTCAACCCGTAACATCTATGAGTCCGAAATGGTAAACGTTCGTCGTTCCCGGCCAACCGGTAAACTAGCAAGCGCTACTTGCCCGAACGGGGATGTTAATTCCCAAATAGATCTATTCATAACATTCGCGCTTACATAATGCAATTAACAATTACATATATGCAATTAACAGTTCATGATGATGGGCATAGTGGGTTATACACTCAGGCAAACTCGTAATATTTTACATTAAAATGTACATGCATCCATTTTATAAAACAAACATGATCTCATCCCCGATATTTGATAAATGATTAAAAAGGAGATAAGATTGGATATACACTCACATCAAACAAATGATAACGGAATAGCAAAGGTAGGGCATGAACAACCGATAGCAAAAGACTTTATCCGCAACCTATATAAAAATAATACATATTTACTAAACGGAAAATAATAAACTAAATACTTGCAATCTCCCCCTAGTGTGTGCTTGAGTTTGAGAAAATATTACTTATTTGAAATGTGGTTATTCATGAAGATTGGCCAAATGTATCGGGTCATAATTTCTTACCATTAAACATGTAGATTACGATATCGGACATTTAAAAAAAAAACTAGGTCGTAGGTACCTCTCTAGTTAATTCAGTCGACACTTGGTTCGGTCTCTAAGCGTGTTAAACACATGGACGAAGTTATAACAAAAATGAATTTAAAATTTAAGTTTTCTTTATAAAAATTAAGGAGCAAACGCGGAGTTTTGAAATCAAATTCTGGACTCGTTACTTAATGAAATTATAAACAAAAGGCGGATTTGAAAACTAGACCAGGTCGTCTATAACTTTTGTAATTTAAGTTTTTTCTAACAGCGTCGTTTAAAGGGTCAGAAACGTGTCTAATCATGGGGGTGTCGCAACTGGGTTTAAGCAGAAAACAATATTTTAGCCAAGTGTTTTATAAGTGCTTTTTGACAGATTTTGGTCATAGATTGTGAACACGTCACTCAGTATTATGACAAGGCAAAAACATATTTGAAAACTAGGCCAACTCTACTACCATTTGCCCTTTATGAGTTTAAGTCATGATGTGACTAAAATAGTTAAAAACAAGGCCAAAGGTGAGGGTGTCGCGACCTGAATTGCCAACAGTTTTAACTGTTGGAACATCACTAACTTACGACTCAGTTTGCGAGTATGACAAACTAAAAATATCTATGTAAACTAGGCTAGGTCTATTACAATTCACCTTTTATAAGTTTTGACGTTGTTATCAAGGTCAAAAGCGAGTGAAAGGTGGGTTTACACGCCATATGGTTCAAGCAAAGATTTATAAAAACTTGCACTCCATATTCAGACCTAAATTGTGAGCTCGTTTCCAAACGAAAATGGCTAATCTTTCTTCCTATTTAAAGAGGGTATATTAGACTTCATATACTAGTCTTTGGTTCGTTTTAACAGTAGGTAAGTGTGTCGAAATAACCTGAGAAAAATGCCTCATCAGACTGCCTCGAAACAGTTAACATGGCAGTTTTTATCGTGCAACTTTAGGACTCCCTAACTTCGTCAATATTTGACAAAAACTAGAAATTCCAGGGGCAAAACAAAGTGTCACATGTCCTATTTACGAAATGTATGAGGTTTGATTATATACTCTACTTCTAATGGTCGAAAGGTGCACTCAAAGTCACTGGTGTGGGCTGCGTTTCAACATAACATATGCGTTTTCCTTTTATCTAACCATCGAGTCTAATCTGTAAATGTTTGACATGCTAGACCTATTACCCTAGCATAACCGTGACCCCTATTTCACTAGTCACTTCATAGCTTTATGGGGTTTCACTGTTTATGCTACATACATCAGAAGGTAAGCAACAAAATTTAAGTTTTGTTTTTAACAGATTCAAGCACACAACTATGGCATATAAATTGCATATTAAAGATAGGTAACAAGGAGTGATAGCTCACAAAACGCAGAGATGAATGCGAACGAACTTGGCCCAAAGGAAGTGACGAATGCTCGACCTCTTTACCCCTCACGTATACACGAATCAAACACCCAAACAAATGATTATTTGCGAACCGGTTATAGGGTCAAAGAGGAGACAAAGTATGACTTTGTGATTAAACAATGCATTAGGGTGAAGAGTGTGTAAGAAAAAGAGACATGGTTGAGGTGATGGAAGATTAAGCATGGGAAACATCTCTTCTCCTTTCTTTTCCTTATTCTTAGCCGAAACTACAACCCTTGGGGATAAAGTTTGGTAACTTTAATGTGTTCTTGATCCATTGTGTAAAGGAAATGGTAGTTAATGTTGTTAGTGGGATGTGTAGGTGATTTATTTGGTAGTATGAAGTGGTGTGAGCTTGAATGTATGCGTGTAGGTGTATTTTCATAGAAGGGGTTTTATAAATTTTGCTAAGATGTGTGTTGGTTAAGGATGAAATGTTATAGGCTAAGCATGGTTTGATATTAGACTTGAATGTTTTGTGTAATTGAGACTTAAGTGAACTTAAACATGGTTGCTTATGGTTTATACTCTAACCACCACCTTTGGGTTCAAAAAGAAACATAGAAGTGAATTTTAGGGTTCATGATCCTTTGGTTAAAAGATATAATAGTTTAAGGGTGGTAGTGGCGAGTGGTTAGCTTATTTGATTTAATTAGGAAGTGTTGTGTATGCTTGTATGTTATAACCGAATATAGGTAAATATAAGTGTGTATATTTTGTAAACTTTGGGTATTGGATATAATGGTAGGTACTTATTGAGATATGGATGGGTTTCTAAGGTCATATGCATGCATGGATGTCTAAAACGCGAACCAGGTGCGTTTTACGGAAAGTATGAAAATAAGACTTGAAATGATAGTTATTCTTCTTCTAATAATAATGTAACACTTATTGAATGAAAACATTTACTTGAAATATGTTCGTTTGTGATAACCATTGATTTTAGCTTACGCGATTTAACTATGCGGTTTATATGAAATGAGACGCGAAATAGCTAAAAGTAATTATTAAGAAAATAATTGGGAGTCATAAAATGACCTAAAAACACGGGGTGTTATAGTCTTCCCCCGTTAATGAGCCTTGTCCTCAAGGCTTAATACGCAGCACTTGACGACGGTGCGGTCTTGGTGAAGAGATATGGGTACTTCTGCTTGAATTGATGCTCACATTCCCAGGTAAACTCATGACCTCGTTTAGAGTTCCATCTAACCTTAATGATGGGAATGTGACTTCTCTTCAATTGTTTGATCTTACGGTCCATAACCTCTACTGTCTCCTCTACATAGTGGAGCTTGTCATCAAAGCGTAGTTCTTCCAACAGAATCACAAGTGATTCATCGGACAGACACTTCTTCAAATTTGACATGTGAAACATGTTATGGACTCGGCTTAATTGTTGTGGTAGCTTAAGATTATTGGCAACCGTTCCGACTCTCTCGATCACCTTGAAAGGTCTGACATACCTAAGGTTTAACTTCCTTTATTTTCCAAAACGCACAACTCCTTTCCAAGGTGAAACTTTTAACATGACCTTGTCACCAACTTGGAATACCATTGGTTTACGTCTAATGTTTGCATAGCTCTTTTGTTGGTCACGAGCGGCTTGGATTCTACTTTTGATTTGGACCATCTTCTCGGTGGTTTCATGAATTATTGCAGGACCAGTAAGCTGAGCATCTCCAACCTCTGCTCAACACACGGGTGATCGACACTTTCGCCCATACAGTGCCTCGAATGGTGCAGCCTTTATGATGGTATGGTAACTGTTGTTGTAAGAGATTTCCACTAGTGGTAAATGTTTATCCCAATTCTTTCTAAAGTCCAACACGCAAGCGCGTAACATGTCTTCCAAAGTTTGGATAGTTCTTTCACTTTGACCGTTAGTTTCGGGATGATAGGCCGTGCTCATGTCCAATCGAGTTCCCAAAGCCTTATGAAGTGCTTTCCAGAATAGAAATGTAAATTTGCCATCACGATCGGAGATGATAGAAATAGGCACACCATGTCAGGTGACTACCTCCTTCATGTAAAGCTTCATTACCCTCTCCATGGGGTCCGTTTCCCTCATTGGTAGGAAGTGAGCAGATTTTGTAAGACGATCAACGATCACCCAAATAGTATCATAACCGTTTATCGTCTTGGGGAGTTTAGCGATGAAATCCATGGTGATTTTCTCCCACTTCCATTCTGGAATCTCTAGTTGGGCTAGCAAACCATAAGGTTTTTGATGCTCTGCCTTAACTTTAGAACAAGTCAGACACTTGCTAACATAAGTGGCAATATTTGCCTTCATGTTAGGCCACCAATACAACTACTTTAAGTCTTTATACATCTTTTGTGAGTTTGTGAGAGAGGGGGCGCGTAGGATGGTCTGTTGGTGTCTATCCCCCCCTGCGTTGGGCCCCTGGGGGGTTCTGAGGTTAGGGGGAGATGCGGGGAGTGTTTCTGAGCTCTCACTAATAATATATTTGACTTATGAGGGACTCGTGCATGACTTAGAGTCTCCGCCTCACTCCCGTCTCGCGCAACTCCCACCACCTGATGTGAGAGAGTTCAGTTCGATGTGGAGCTGTGGGTATGTGTTATCCCCCCCCCCCCCCACGCGCCCACACCCCCGGGGGTAACCACCCCTGTTGCTTTAAACATAGGTTTCGTCCGCAACTGGGTTTTAATCTTTCCTTTTATGGTCTTTTGTGTGTGTGTAGAGCATAAACCCAACATCTTCAGCAGTGAGGTTGTCAGGTTTTAATGCTTCGGTTTGAGCTTCTAGGATTTGTTTAGGAAGGTTCAAGCCAATAGTCATGACTAAGGCTCAGACCCTTAAAGGTTTAACCCTTTCTTTTCTGCTTAATGCATCAGCAACTACATTCGCCTTCCCTGGGTGGTAACGGATTTCACAATCGTAGTCACTAAGAAGCTCCAACCATCGTCGTTGTCTCATGTTCAACTCTTTTTGGTCAAGAATATGTTGTAAGCTCTTGTGGTCAGTGAATATGGTACACTTTGTCCCGTATAAGTAATGTCTCTACGTCTTAAGGGCAAACACTATAGCTCCGAGCTCCAGATTATAAGTTGTGTAGTTTTTCTCATGGATCTTCAGTTGTTGAGAAGCATAGGCTATAACTTTCTCGTTTTGCATAAGCACAACACCCAAACCCTTATGCGATGCATCACAATAAACAATGAAGTTTTTTGATCCTTTAGGCAAGGCCAAAATGGGTGCGCTACACAGCTTTTGTTTAATCAATTAAAATGTAGTTTCCTCCTTTTCTCCCCAGTCGAACTTTACATTCTTCTGAGTTAGTTTAGTCATGGACTTTGCGATCTTGGAGAATCTTCAAGATATCTTCGGTATAATAACCGGCTGATGACCTAAAATTGGTGGATCTCTGTTGGATTCTTAGGAGATGCCCAATATTTAATTGACTCGATCTTTGCAGGATCTACATGGATGCCTTTGCTATCAATCACATGTCCGAGGAAGTGAAACTGTATTTTGAACTCCAAAATTCAACTTGGAAATTTTGCGGTATAACTCCTCTTTCTTTAAGCAACTCTAAAAATTAATTTGAGATGCTCTTCATGCTCTTCCTTGTTCTTTGAATAAATTAGTATATCGTCGATAAAGACAATCATAAACTTATCCAAATAAGGTTTGCACACCCGATTCATGAGGTCCATAAATACCGCCGATGCGTTTGTCAAACCAAAAGGCATTACTTGAAATTCATATTGCACATAATGGTCCTAATGTGGTCTGGGAATGTCTTCTTCACGAACTCTAAACTGAGGTAACCTGATCGTTAAGTCGATTTTCAGATGTAGAAATCAACCATTGAAGTGATCGAAAAAGTCATCTTTCTTAGAGTGAATAACGGTTCGTCACTGTTTTCTTTGTTCGTCACGATATTTGACTGTCCATACAAATAGTTCGTCAGTTCTTCTTGGGACTAACAAGTCGGGGCTCCCCAGGGTGATTGAGTTGGGTCTTATATATATCCCTTGTCGGATAGTTATTGAAGTTGTTCCTGCCGATTCTTTCATTTCGGGGTTGGTGCTTGTCGATAGGAGCCCGTGCAAAGGTGCAGCAACCCCTCTTGGTACAAATCAATTTGGGAACTCTACTTGTCGAGCTGGTGGAATACCCGACAAGTCTTCAGGAAAAACTTCTGGAAAGTCTCTAACAATCGGCACGTCCTCAAGTCGTTTCCCTTCCGACTTGTATTTGGCTTCCTTCGTGGTAATGTGTGCCAAAAAGACATCACATCCCTTTGACAAATACTCTTGTGCTTTATTGCACGAAATGATATTTAGTTGGGATTCTTCCCTTTGGTTGTTTCCATTGCCTTGAAAAATTAACATCTCTCTTTCGAACGAAACACGTACAATCTCCTCGTCACAGATGATCACTCCATGATACTTTTTTAACCAGTCCATTCTAATAATGACGTCAAAACTATCGAGTGGGACTGGCATCAAGTCGATGTTGAAAGGGTGGTTCATGAAGTTTAGAGTGCAACCACGCATTATGGTGTTAACTCCTATGATTTTCCCATTGGCTAATTCTACATCATAATGACTTTCTAACGTAGTGGGGGTAATGTTAATCAAGTCACTAAAGATATTAGATACAAAGCTCCTATCTGCCTCAGTATCAAACAAAATTGTAGCATAACAGTTGTTGAGGAGAAACGTACCCGTAATGACGTTAGATTCTGGGCTACCATCTCTTACTCCCAAAGCATAAGCTCTTCCTTGAACTATGCCATTTCCGTTTCCATTCCTACGGTTCTTTAATTTTGGGCAATTCTTCTTTATGTATCCAGTGTTACCACATTCATAGCATGCTCCTGTCTTTTGATTCTTGTTGTTGTTGTTGTTGGTATTGACCCTACAATCATTGGTAGCATGACCATACCTCTTGCAGTTTCCACACTTGGGTGCACATTGCCCGATGTGGTGGTAATTGCACTTGGTGCATAGGGGTAGATTTCCAGTATAAGCCTTCTTTTCACCAGGGCCAGCAGTGTATGCCCTAGCTACATTTTGCTTCTTGTAGGGTTGTTGATTGTTTCTTGATGAATCGTCAGCCTTCCTTTTGTTGTCATTCTGCCTTTCTGCATAAGTGCGTAGTTTCTCATCCATTAAGTCGTTGGCCAACTCGATAGTATCATCAAGAGTTTTGGGTCTTGCAGATATGACATTCCCATGAATGTTATCCGGAAGTCTAATGATGTACTTGTCAACCTTTTCAGTCTCATCAGCAAGAAATTTGGTGCACATCAAGACTAGTTCTTGGAAACGCTCAACATCGTTTCCCCTGACCCAAAGATTCTACAGTTTAATTTCAAGTTTCTTGATTTCACCTTTTGGACAGTATTTGTCCGTCAACTTCTTATTGAGAGTTTCCCAAGTCATAGCATAGGCAGCATCATGACCTAGGGTTCTCACATGGCCATTACACCAGGTTAGTGCAGCACCTAGCAGAGTGCAGGTAGCAAACTTCACTTGGTTGTCACTGGCACAACCGCTACTGTAAAATATTGATTCCATCTTTTCGAGCCATTGAGACAGGCCAACAACGCCTTCAGTTCCCTTGAAGTTCAAGGGTTGGGATTTCATGAAATCGGTGTAGGAACAGGCACGTGCCGGTTGCACATGCCTTCTGAGTCCTCCACTCGAATTGTGGCTTACATCATCCTGAGTATGGGTAGAGTTTCTTTGGATCGCCCGATCGATCATAGCTTGAATGGATTCTGGAGTCATGGCGTCGTTTGTTCCTTGTCTTGTTACAGGCATGATTCTACTAATCATAAGAATACAATGTACATGAGATATAATCACAATGTCGATTCAAATGGATATGATAATAATAATTACACCACAACACAATGGAGAATGAATAAAGTGACATTAACCATAACATAATACATCAACATTTTATAACATAATGTTGAATCGTACATGATTTGTTTGGATACAAAATGACCACTAATGATCTAGTACAGAAAATGAAAATACGTCCTAGAGTCTATTTGCTGGGAGTTACCCATAAAACTTAATAGACTATACAAGATAGCTAGAAATGAAAAGTACAACTAACAGCTACTGCCAGTGTCCTCCACCGTATCAATCTGAGCTCTTGCCTCTAGTACATGGGTACGCATCATCTGTCTGACTGCATCATCCTCGGCTCTCTGGCGCTGCCACTCCATACGACTCATGTAAGTCTCCAGTGTCTCAAGTCGCGCCAATAATGCCCTGTTTTGAGCCTCGAAACTAAGGTAAGCATGGCGTACCTCATGCAACTCTGTCTCATAAGCAGTCCTCTGGCCTCTCACTACATCAATCTCGAGTCTAATGTCTCTGCGGTCAGTCTGAGCATCAAGAAGCTGTGTATAGAAATCCCCACTCTCTTGTCTGCGAACCTGTGCCTGGTAACTGACCCTCAAGTTAACTTCCTCAATGGAAGTCATCATCCTATGCTCAGAAGCTTGTAAAGCTCTAATATAACCAACATCCTCTACTCTATCAACAGCTCTAGCAATAGTCCGGGCATCATGACCAGGACTACGAATCAAACCCTGTCCTGCCTTAATAGTATCAACAAAATCATACTGACCTCTAGGTGGTCTAGCAGCAGCAGCAACAGAACTCTCAACTACATCACACCCAGGTAGGGGAGCAGTAAGTACAAATCTCCTTCGAGGTGGCATGTCCTCTTTAAGGATGTCATCTCTTATACGGATCATAGTTGCTCTATGACCTAGTGGTGCATGGTTATAGGCAGGGTTGGTGGGTGGTATAGGTGCGGCAGCATGCTCAGCAATGTGTGCCTCCATGGATGCTGACATAGGTGGCTCAAGTCTGACATCCTTCTGTGACCTACGGAGACGTGTCTAAGAAAAAGGGACCCTAGTCTGAGGTGATCTAGGTGTAGGTGCAGACTTATCAGTCTCAAATGCCTCCGTATCCCCAGCTGAGGGAACAGGGTCAACAACAGGTACCGTAGAAGGGTCAGTCAGAGCTATGTGCTCCTCCTCCTCCTCGTCCTAAGTGGGCTCCTCATCCTCATCATCAGTATCATCATCATCGTCGTCATCATCGGAGGGCTCATCACCACCCTCTCCATCAGCAGGGTAGTTAGTATGGTCCTCCTCGGGATACTCCTCCGGATCCTCATCGTCATCCTCAGGCTCATCTTGATAATCAATAGAATCCTCCTCCATTGACTTTGAGTCAGCAATGTGTCCAGGTGACTCAGCAATCGGTGAATCATTATCAGCATAAGGCTGATCCTCGACATGAATGTCATCATCTGATGGTACATGGGATCAGGTACATAGGCAGGTGACAGTGGGTGTGCCTGCCCTTTGGGCAACCTCCTCGTACGGGTCCATCTCTAGAAGCTCGTCGGCATTCACGAGTGGAATACCCCATGATGATGGTCCGTTTGAATCAGAAGATACGGATGTATAGGTAACAGCGGACGATGCGTTGTCTGATGACATGGCAAATCTGTAACCATAATATAAACTTGTATAAGTATATTATATAGGACAAGCAGTAATATACGTAATGTAATAGTAACACGTATATAACTTATGTAAGCACTTAGTATAATCAACTAATGCTAAAATGATGCATGACATGTAAGTATGTATACTAGATGCAACACTACTTGTTTGTATGTATGTCCCTTTGAAAACTTTTGAATGACACAATGTTTGAAAACGGTTATAGACCAAGCAAAAAAATATTTGACCTGGTTCTCTATAACCTTGGCTCTAGATACCAATCTGTAACACCCCCAAAATGGGTCGCAGCGGAATATAATGTTTCGAGGGCATTACTTCATAGATCAATAGCACAAGGTATTGAGAACGACCATTATAAGGGTCGTTTAAAAACTGATACATTGGATTTCATAAATGTTCGTACAAAAAGCTCATGCCTTAACATGTTTTATCTTGAAAAGTAAAGAATTTCACAACATAACAAATGTTTCCAAAAGTAAATGCATGCAAAACTTTATGATAAATGTGACTTCAAATGACGACAGCCACATGTATCCGGACTTCTGTACTACTTATTGCGCTGAGAAAACATGTTATAAACGTCAACAATAATGAGTTTTGGGGAATATACATTTTAATTGAACTCAATGATAAGCGGATAGCAAATTTTCCTGTAAAAGAGTAA
Organism: Tanacetum coccineum; assembly: GCA_026074375.1. NCBI lineage: Eukaryota > Viridiplantae > Streptophyta > Magnoliopsida > Asterales > Asteraceae > Tanacetum > Tanacetum coccineum. The sequence continues at coordinate 64,662 of BQNB010006430.1, read as the reverse complement.
CGAATACCGATATCACAACAAAATGTATTACAAATGCTTCTAAGCTCATACATCGAATTAAACAATGATATGTATTTAAAATACACATAAAGGCTTTGTGCCCAATGTAATGTTCAACCTGTAACCATCCATAATCCAAATGCTGTTACGTTCGTTCGTTATCGGCCAACCGGTAAACCTAGCAAGTGCTACTTGCCCGAACGGGGATGTTAATCCCAAATAGATCTATTCACAACATTCGCGCTCGCATAATGCAATTAACAATTACATCTATACAATTAACAGTTCATGATAATGGGCATAGGTTATAGCTACTTAGGCAAACTCGTAATATTTGAATTTAAAATGTACTTGCATCCATGTTGAAAACAAACATGATCTCATCCCCGAGATTTGGTAAATGATTGCAAAAGTATAAAATTGGGGACTATAAACTCACCTTAAGTGAATGAATGAGTAATGAATCAAATGCGTGACACGTCACGTGATAGTGCGAATGCAACCTAAATATCGTAGGCGTAGGAATAAACTTGGACTCACGATAAATAATACTATATATGAAAATAACATATAATGCTACATCACCACCTAAATATGTTTGTAAAAATGTTACATTTATTCATAAACGAAATAAATGTTTCATAAAAATATTCATGTGTTTTTATACTTAAAAACATTGCCTTTTGTATATTTGCAAAAACAATATACTTTAATATTTAAAGTATATAATTACTACTTATTTAAAGTCCGCGTTGTATGATACTTATACCCGTGATCTCGTATCTAGATTGACTTATAAAAATATCACTTTTATAATTATTACCCCACTGATGAACAGTAACTCTTAATGTTTTTAATAAATTATATAAAAATACTTTTATATAATTAATTATTGAAATATCGTATTTGACGTAACTTATTCGTTTTAATTTCGTTTCTAACGTTCTTTATATCCATGGGTTCACTAAATAATTTTCTAAGTTTTTATAAACCTTTTACAATCTGGTGTCTACAGTAGAAAAATGTTATTTTTATAATGTTACTTTTGTAAAGTTACTTTTGTATATTTAATTAGTAAATCAAGTGAAATTCATAACTTGGTCAATATCCAATGGTTTTCAAGTTTCTTACATTTTTAGAATCCCAAAAAATATGTACTTTTAGATAAAATTATAAAAGTAAATCAAGATCAGATTTACTATTCCATTGTTTTTTATAAACCTATTCTCTTTTAATAAAAACACTTATTAATTGCTAATCTTGTAAAAATCAATATCTACCTTCGTTATTTATCGTTTCGCAGTTCGTTCACATATTTGGGAACCTCAAAATATATACTAATACAGGAAAAGTATCAAATTACATTTTTATCCAGTTTCGAGTAAAACAGTTGTTTTATAAAGTTTTATTTATCTATAAAAAACCCATTTTATCTAATGCTTAATCTTGTAAAAATCATATCTCCCTTCTTATTTACCGTGTTTCGTTGAGTTCCTTCCATATTTGAGAAACCTCATAATATGTACTAGCCACAGAAAAATTATCAAATTAAATTTTATCATTTTCCGAGACAACATACATATTTATTATAAAGTTTAAGCTTATTATAAAAACAACTATTATTAATGCTTAATCTGTTAACAATAAAACCTAATCTTCGTTATTATATCGGTTTTTCAGCGAGATTCTTTACAGTATTTGGAAAACCTCATAATATGTAGTATATTATAAAAAATACAAAATCATCAGTTTAGGATTCGAGACCAAAACAGTAGTATTAAAGTTTTAATATAAATAATTATAAAACTATAGTTTTCCGAGCGAGTAATTTAACTTAAACCACATTATTCCTTCAACGACCATATAACATATAATACTCTCCGAGTATGACATACTAACCACATAAATTAAGTCCTCTACATTATGATTAACATAACATGCTCACAAAGTCTAGTAAAATGTTTTACACATACATAAATCCACATAAACTTTTATATTAATTAAAAATTAAAAAAAAAAAACCCCCCATATCTAGATAAATTATCTCATAAAATAATAATCCCATAGCTGTAAATCAATATTTATAACAACCTATTAATATATTTTTAGCATCTTGATGATTATATTAAAAATTTATTGCAAGCATGAATATGGGTTTATAAATTCATAAATGTTTCCTAGATGATTAACATTACACAAATTATATAATGCATGAAATGATAAAAATAACTAGATTAGGGTTCTAAGTTAACCTTTGATGCGTGAATGATGGGAGAAAAACAAATTCGAACCCAACACAAACCCTAGTTCGAATTTAGAAATGAGAAAACCCTAGCTTGAAAAACCCTTAAGAACACTTGTAATTTCCCAAGTAATGTCTTCAATGCACCTTGGAGTGACTTAGTAATGACCTTTGGAATACATCGTCACCACTATTGAGCAAATCAAACTATTATACCAACAATTTTTGTCTCGTGGATTTGCAATGAGCCGTTAACAGGCTTAAGAAGAGTTTGGGATGAGATTTGTGTCTTAGATTTGGCTTTGAAATAAAGTGTGTTGTGTATTACTTGTTACCCTATAGGGTCTTAATTTGTATTTAAACAAGGATGTAATACCTCCTAGAGTAAAAACCAACAAATGGTTTCATGGAGTCCTTGGAAAATGTATAACCGGTCAGGTGTTCAAAAGAGAGTCAAAGTATGGATTTTGGTTGATTAACTAATGTATTAGGGTAAAGGAGTGTGGTAAGAAAAGTAAGTATGTTTGAGGTGACATAAGTTTGAGCATGGGAAACATTTCTCCTATGCTTTCCCTTAATCCTTGCCGATCAATACCATACTTGGGGACAAAGTTTCATAACTTTCCTAAGCTTAGATCCATTGTGTAAAGAATAGGGTTGATAGGTAAGCATGGCATGATTTTTACTTTGCTCGTTAAGTTGATAAGATGGAGACTTAACATGCTTGCTTGTGCTCCTTCTCTAGCCGTCCCTAAGGGAGACAGAAGTAGCATGAGACAGCTTGAGAAAATGTAGGGTTGACGATCAATGGTTAATAAATAATGTTGTATTTAAGGTTAGTTGGGTTTGCTTTGCGATTTAATTAAATGAGTTTTAGAGATGTGTTTTTTGTTAGTAACCGATTAATTGTAGGCCTAGATAAGGTTCTTCTTGATCCTTTGTAAAAGATATACGCTAAGTTTAAGTGTTTGATGGGTGATTTAGGTAATTTAACATTTAGAGAATGTATGCATGCGCCGAGCAGAAGGCTATATACCGCCCGTGATTGATTTAACATATGTGAAATAACTTTGTATAGTTTTTGAATATTGGGTATAATGGTAGGCACTTGATGAGGTGTGGACGAGTTTCTAAGGTTACATGCATGCGTGGATGTCTAAAACGCGATCCGAATGTGTTTTACGTAATTATGAAAATAAAACTTAACATGTTAATTATTATTCTCCTAGTAATAATATAACACTTATTGAACGTCAATATTTACTTGAATGATGTTCGATTAGGATAGTCATTGATTTTAGCTCACTGGTATATGCTTAATCACACATATCATTTTCCATTAAAAACGGACTTAAATGACTAAAAACGTACCAAAAATACATTGTATTTGTATGTTTTGCATTTGTATTGTGCAGGAAACGGATATCACACAAAAGGACGATAAAGCAAGCAAAACGGACAAAACCAGTCACGGAAATGGAAAAGGAGACAAAAATCAAATCGAAGCCAAAATCATCAAAGGTCAAAAAGCGTTCAACAGAAAATTCAACCCCGAAAAAAAATCTAAAGTCAAATGACGAAAAATACAACTTGAGTATCTAAAATTGCCAAACCTCAAGTTGTATTACGAGAATAAAAGACAAGGGCTGAAATTGCATACCGGGTGAAGTATAACTTTAGGGGCCAGTTCTGCCAAACCCCTAAAGTTGTATCATAAAAGGGCGAAGTTTACAATGAAGTTATATGAGATGAGGGGCCAAAGCTGCCAACTTACCCAAAACCATTTTTCCCGCCCAACAAAGCCCAGATACAACTCACGGGTGTTTTCCTACCCTTTTATCTAACCCTGCATACGCTACAACCCCTTATGGATAAGACATCTCCCCCAGCCATCCACTATCCACCACTCTCCCCACTAAGATATAATTGCCAAGTTGGCAATCCTACCACTTTCCAAGCTCTCGATGGATGCTTTGATTGACTCAAAAGAGCACGAAAAGCAATTTGAAGGCTGGATTTGTTTTTAAATCCCACCTCACCAAACAAGCACACTTGGGTTTTTGTCTCTACAAAGAAACACAGAAGAAAGCACAGCTGGAAGACCCAAGGAGGAAGTTTTTAGTATAAATAGGGCCATTGTAACCCAAGAAAAGGGATCGAGTTCTTAGTTAAATTTCAGCTTATTTTTTATGCAATTTTATTTTTCCAAGTCTTGTAACTTTAATTTTCGTCTTAATGCAAATTTGGAGTTTTTAAGTCAATTCTTGAATCTTTGTATTTCCTTTGTTAAAAACATTACTTAATATGTTTTAAGTCTTATAAAATCATATAAGTCATTTGTTTTAACTCAAATACTAAGAAATTAAGTTAAGTCACAGAAAATTCCACACTCAAATATACCACAGCTTATGGATGATAAGCCAGTTCTGGATGGGCTTATGGACACTATCGTAGCTGTTTTACACAATCTAGAGCTTGAGTAGATTCTTTTTAACCCTGTCTTGATGATCAAGGGTGATTGTAGAGTCTATCTTTTCTATTTTTTCTTATTTACTGTAGAACTGCTTATAGTGCTTATTTGTTACCTATATTTGCTTATTTATGCTTTATCATGATGTTCATAGTGCTTATCTTGCTTATTTTAGTTTAAAAATAGTTTTGTCTATTTCTTATTAGTACATGGTAGTAAGTGTAAGTTAATACAGTTGGATTAATTCTTAGCATATTTAAAGTGCTTATTGTTGATTAAAATATGCGTATAAGTGTCTTATTTTGTTATTTGATAATCTGTTTTTAACAATTTAAGATCAAATAAGCTTGAAATATAAAAAGAAAAATGACTTTTGAAAACTTTAAAGGGATTCAATGGAACAAGCATTACTAACCATGAGTTTATACTGCTAGTTTCTCCTTTTGGGCATTTTAAAGCTACATACTAACTCCAAGTTAGTACTGGTAGTTAAAACTGTTAGTACTGTTGGTTCATTATTGCTTATTAGCTTATTATTTCTGCTTATTTAAGATTTTCCTAACTTTAGAGTAGAAATAAAGCCCATTTTCGGTATTACTGTCTTTAGTAGAGCTTATTTAAAGCTGTGACTCGCCTTTTCAAAGCAATTTTAATAGTTTATCAGTTTGTAGCTTTTTAGCTTATTTGCCATTTATATTTTATCAAGTTCTTATCTATGCCTAGTGCTTAGATTAAGGGTAGTTAAAAAAGTATCTGTATTTCTTTGCCCCTATTTGCTATACTTTTCTCTACTTTTCATTGTGTATGTCAAATTTTTATAAAGCGTCTAGCGAGAGTAAAGCTCAAACTATCCAATACACAGAGCACTATGCAGTGCCATTATAAACTCAAAGCTAGCCATTACTAACTCAACACAAGTTAGTAACTGAGAGAAACTAATTAGATACTGATTAGTACCTGCTGAGTTTCTCCTGCTTAACTTAGTTTAATTGCTTGCTGAATTTGCTTATTTAGACGTTACTCTACGCTTTTTTGGTTTGGTCTTAAGCTTAATTTGAGCATATTTGTGTCCTAAGATAAACAAGTTATTAAACAGTGTTTTTACGCATTTCTAGCTCTTAAGCCTAGCTTCTAGCTTATTTTCCTTCTTATCTTTTCGGACATCTTTGAGAGTCATCTCACATACCGTCTAACTCTCCTATAACACCAGTCGTGACCCACCACTAACAACCATAAACCGAATACCCCAACATATCATTATCCTTGTCATTAATTCACAACTATTCGTGAATTATCAAATTGCGTATCTTCAGAATACTCCTCTTCCCATTCAAGCCGCATACGTATGGTAAAGAGACACTAATACGCACCCCGGATACTACTACTAATACTACCTTCTCAGGCTCATTGATTTTGTTGATTTTGATCCTTGCAATATATTATATTTATTTATATATAGAAAAGTAGTAAGAAATCCGCGAGTAAATTTTTGGCGCCGTTTGTCGGGAAGCTTTAAAAACGAATTTCGTAACGTTGAAAAATGTGTTGTGAATTGTGAATACCATCCTTTTATTTTCCTTACATAAATATTAACAAAAATATTTTCAATATACTTGTTTAGAGTATCATACGAATATATCAACAACTAAGAAACACCAAAAATATAAATAACATTGTCTATAATCACGTGAAAGTAAAAAATTCACAAAGTTGAGGATAAACTCACCAAAATATAAAACTTATTCTCAATTCTAGAAGGAACTATCTACATCCATAATAAATATCCGGTTGAACATTATCTCTCATGTTGGTTCCTATCCCCAAATCGAACAAAGATTTAAAAACATGCCATTGTGTCTCTTACGACGTACGGCTCACCTTAGAAAAGTTAAACAAACTAAAAATTGGTATAAAGACGGTTGTTTCTCGAGACTCACACGACCCGAAAGTGAAGAAAAAATAAGCTTTCGAGAGCGAGCGCGAACCATTAGTCATGCCGTTAGAAGGAATTCATGTTGACGATAAGCTCCAGTTTGTGGAAGAGCCCGTTGAAATCATGGAACGGGAGATCAAACGATTGAAGCGAAGCCGGATACCATTGGTTAAGGTTCGCTGGAACTCTAGGCGGGGCCCTGAGTTCACCTGGGAACGTGAAGATTCGTTCAAACAAAAATACCCACAACTCTTCACAAACCGGGCTTCGTCATCCACTACAAGGTCTTAAGCTTTGAGGACAAAGCTCTTTTAACGGGTGGAGACTGTAACATTTCTCATTTTCGTGTCATTGTACGACTCTATTAATGATCACTATTTATTTTAGTCCGATACGCGTTTACTTTTAATATTTACTTTTAAGCTAAATTGCGTAGACAAAAAAAAATAATCAATGAATGTAAACGGTCATCAAATAAATTAAGGCTTACATCCACCAAGTAATATATAATTACTAGAAAGATAATTATGTACTTTGCGTACTTTATTTTTATCGGTCACGTAAGAGGGTTACGTTTCGCGATAAAATACATTTGAACACACCCCGGAAACACTTAGACTTACCTAGACTTAAACCAATACTCACTTTTAACCCGTAAACACCAAATTTGTATAATTATTTTGTGTACAAGTCAATAGGCCGAATAAAATTTGTTTATCACCATAAACAAATCGTCCCATGTGGATTTCTAGCTAGCAAAAATCAAACGAAGGATCCTCAAAGTACTAGTAATAATCCTAGGTAATTAATAAGTATCCTAATGGTCTCCTAAAGGGCTAATACACAATGGATAATGACTTGCTTGGCTCCCTTGCCTTGGTTAACCGCGGCATATGCATGTATATGCACAAATCTTTGAGATTTTCCTAATCTACCATTTCATGTCTCATAAATGCCATGTACTAGGTGGTTTATCTTAATACCATGTCCTAGCAACTAAATCCACCTCTTAACACTAGCTAAAGGGAATATCGGTTTGGGACTATAGGGACTAGGATTAGTAACATAAGTCGAAGTGTATAAATAGAACCCTCCTAGCTCATTTAATACACTTCTAACACCCATAACTCTCTCTAGCAACCAAGAAAAACACATTTACACTACCAATCATTCGGCATTCAATATAACCGAACCATCTTACTTCTCAATCATTGTCGAGCGTTTAAAAGAAGTCTAGGAAGCTTGGGTATCAATAACTTTGAAGTTATAGACACATTTGGGTGTCGGGGTATTCATTTCGCACGCCATTAATTGCTTAGGACCTTTGTAAGTCTAAATTATTCTTACTTATGTCGAATAAATATAAGACTAGTTATATATTCCATATTTCATTATATGTCGAATATCGTATTGATATTGTATAGACTATCAAATAAATGCTGTCGTGTGGTGCCGTAGAAAACGATTTTGTGCTAACAGACTTAATTTACACTTAAACCAGTTAGGAAAACTTCTAAGTGGTAACATGAATGCTTAATCGAATCTAACTCGTGTTCGCCCCCCCCCACGTAAGATATTTTCATGTGGTACGTTAGCTCGAATTAGGAAATTATAATGAATGTAGAACGTTTGCATGTGTCGTGTCCACGTCTAAAAATGTCAAACGAAAGCTAAACTTGGTGTCGAGCCCTTTAAACCGTTTTCTAAAAAAGGAAAAAGAAACGAAGTAGTCGTGACCACTGAGCCACGACGAGCCCATTTAAGCATCCTAACGAGACTTACACGGTTTTTAACTCGAGAATAAGCTAAATAATAGCTTATTACACTGGTCCGTGAGCTTATTGAGCATAAATAAGCTCGTATTGCTACTACCGGACCTAAAAAAAGGAATTCTTAAAACTCCTAGGAAGCATTACGGGCCTTAACCGGCCCAATGGCGGCCCATTGGCCTAAATAAGCCGAAAAGAGCTTATTGGCGGCTTATGAGTTTCGAATAAGCATAGAAAACAAAATTTAAACTTCTAAAACCTTTTTAAAAACTTAAGAAAACGTATTGGACCTTATTGGGCCCAATAACGGCCCAATAAGCAAGAATAAGCTCGAAATAAGCTTATTAATAAGCCAACTATTTTTATGACCTATTTTAAAGATAAAAAGCAATTTAAAACTGTTTTAAACCTTTTTCGTGGTCAAAATACGAAAACCAAAAGTGAAGGGACTAATTCTGCCATTTTCGAAACTTAAATAAAATGTTAAAGTCGTATATTGAAAACTTATAAACTATAAGGACGAATTTCGTAAATGTCTAAACGATAAGGACTCAAATTGAACATTTAAATTAAAATTCGAAACTAAGAGGAACCTAGATATTGTAATAAACGAAGTATACGTTCGAACTCGTCACTTTTCGAAAACTATAAAACCATAAGGACCATTTTTTCGTCATATCATGAAACTAAGTTTGAAACATTTTGAAACTTAGGGATCTAAGTGTAATTATAAGGACCTAAACTACCTTTTTGTAAACTTAAGGGACTAATTATGTCTTTTCCGAAACTAAAAGGTTTAAAATATAAAAGTGTATATTTATAAACCTAGGGACCAAAGTGGAATAACTAGGAACTTAAGGGTACGATAGTGAGCAAAAGTGAAATGAATAAAACACTTAACGAGTCGGTCGAACATTAAGATATTCGGACATTGAACGGGTTTAATAACAAGTTAATAAATAAGTATATTTATTAATAATGATTTCACGTTTCTCGAGAACCTTCGGAATTATAAATACAATAATCTTGTGCGTCACCACACAAGTGATAACGGTATATATAAACTTAAAATGGGATTTAGTTTATACAATGAGTCATTAGCTTAAATGTGTAAACTAAGACTTGACCGTACTTACTTAGGTACTTAACGGTGTGATCCACTGCTTACTTGGATATTTATTATCATTCAGAGAACTACCGGCTAAGGTGAGTTCATAGCCCCATGCTTTACAATTATTTAAATGATTTACATCCTTGGGGTGAGAACATGCTTTGTTTTACAAATTGGACGCAAGTGTACATTTTATACCATGATTACGTGTTTGCCTAAGTTACCATAACCCATTATGTCCATGATCATGAACTGTTAATTGCATAGATGTGATTGGGAATTACATTGTGTGGGCGCGAATGTTATGGATAGATCTATTAGGGATTGACAATCCCCGTTCGGGTGACTAGCTATCACTGGGAACGAACGCATACCATGTCGAATCTGGGATGTTGCGGGGTTAGCACATCATTCACGGACACCTGTTGGCAAATTTATATTTGCATTCATATATGTCGAGCTTAGCCTCGGTGTATGGCTTAGGTAAGTAATTACTTTTATGATATTTGCATCTTGTTGCTTAATCATACACTTGGAAATCTTGCGGTCCTACTATCGATTTACATAAACCTATGAATTCACCAACTTTATGTTGACGTTTTAAGCATGTTTTTCAGGATCAAATAAGGCACGGAGGGGGGTGCGTCGATAATTTGGGATGTCAATAATTGAAGAGTCAACACTTAGATTTGGGGTCTTATTACACTTTGGGACTCTTGTTATAAACCGGAATTTTACTATTTTGTTGAAACCATTTGAAGGCCATGTGCTTAGTAAACAAACAAGTATTTTGTTAATCCAATGTATCTTTTTCAAACGACACGTTTAGTAGTCGTTCTCAGATCTTGTGCTATTGATCCATAAAGTAATGCCCTCGGATATTTCAACATTCCGTTGCATACTCAGATTTGAGGGTGTTACAGATTGGCTTCAGACCTAGGTTAAGAGAACCAGGTCAAAAAGTCTTTGTCTGGACTATAACCACTTTCAAAACTATTTTCACAAATGGGATTTGTGAGGGACATACATGCATTACTTGTTTACGTCTAGAGCATAAATGCTTACATGACATGCATTGCCTTAGCCATTTAGTAGGGTACTAACGTGCTTACCTGATTATATACGTGTATATAAATGATTTATTACGTTTAATTAATATAAGAGCTTTATTATTATAGCCTTACAAAAACATTCTATCCGATTTTCTTATAAGTAATACTTATGAATGGTTATTTTACTTTTTGCAGTAACCATGTCTTCAGCGACGTCTGATGTTACATACACTTCCGTCTACACCGACTCCGAGCCCGGCAGAGCTTTCTGGGGAGCGATTATGAGGAGATATCGGAGGGAGGCATACCACGGGTCATCGTACTGTAGATACGACGGACTTCGTACAGCCAGTAGCCCAACCGTACACCTGATTTTTATACTAGGTCCAGAGATCTAAGATAATACAAGTTCCTCAGGATGAGGTAATGAAGTTCGCGAACCTATGTTCATTCCGACACATGACCCTAAACTATGTGCGGGAGCCTATTATATCCCCGAGTACATTACCATTAGAGGACGGACACGAGTTTCCGGCTGAGAAAGCCATTACCACCTATTGATTCACCCACTGCTGAGTCACCTGGATATATTACTGAGTCGGATCCCGAGGAGGATCCGGAGGAACACGAGGATGATGAGTCAGAGGATGGACCGGTTGACTATCCTATGGACGGGGGAGATGATGGAGATGATGGAGATGATGATGATGACGGCAACTCATCTAGGGATCGAAACGGCCCCCTGGGCCATAGGGGACGAGGACGCGGAGGCATGAGGACGACGAGGCAGGAGGTGGAGCACGTAGTCCGGCTGGACTCTACTACCGTCATACCTGCTGATGAGCCTGTTTTCCCCACCTGAGGGCAGCAGTGCCTATTGTACCCACCACCCTCACACTGACATTACCTTGGGCTAGGATTACCATCGACCCGGACCTTCCATATCCCTTCCACCAGAGGCAGAGGTTGAGAGACTTCTGGCCATGACTACCCATCACCATCACCACCCATCTCACTATCACCACCTTCTGCAGGGGAGCGCTTGCTAGGTGCTGGTCCACCTGATCATCTACCACCTTTACCACATCATTGGGTCGTCTAACCCAAATCAAGGACACTTAGGATAGCATCACCGGCTCTCATTGATGCGTTCCTGTCCGCATACCACCACCTTCATTACCTCACTTACCACCATCTCTACCCATACCATCACCTGTTGATAGTTTTGGGTGATATTCCGAGTCTGGGAGGCGCTCCCCGCAAGAGGTTGCATTTGTCCACTATACGCTCCAGATATGAGATCGGAGAGAGTTCCACTGCTAGACCTGTCAGAGGTCAAGGGATAGATTATGGGTTTGTCAGCACAGTAGATGCTGAGGAGAGGCGACAGGGGATTAGAGATGTTGGATACGGGATTAGGGATACTTGGGTAGATCCCGGCGGAAGGTTAGTTCCAGAGATTAGCACTAAGCACCGTGGGAGAAAGAGGTCAACACTAGGTTGTAGAGCTTGCTGAGCTACACGAGAGGGATACACAGGACTTGTATGCCCTACTAGAGGATGCTCAGGAAGGTAGGTTCGTTTTATCAAAGCGAGTTGATATGAACTCGCAGCGGGTTCGTTATTAATTTATGGGGATTTGGTTGACTCTATCCTGGAGACGTATGGATGTGGAGGAGGAGCCTATGCTTCCGCGAGGCCTTGGGCTCGCTCGATAGGATTGAGCCAGGACCTAATCAGGAGCTTCAGACCTCGTGATCACTGTGTATGCAATGAGACCTTCTACAGGCACACCAGACAAGATACAGCTACAAGTACTCTAATTCAGGAAAGGTGCACAGCACAGGTACACTGAGACTCGCTTTTCATATGCAGCAGATCTGAGTTGACAGAACTTCGTGAGAGTGAGTAGGACGTCAGGAACAGATGGTAGAGACTCTCAGAGTCATCAGAGATATGAGGCAAGAGGATGAGGCGACATGGCAGGCCTGTGTTGTTAGAGCTGCCGAGAGGCAGCCGTGAGGACAGCTGGACAGTCAGGACCAGAGGCTAGGATTCCAGATCACCAGGAGGGATCTGGGGACGCCGACAGTCACATCTAGTGATTTATGTTATTGTATTTTGCTAGGTCATTGTACAGGCATGTTAAGTATTAGGGGTTCACCCCGCTAGCATAGCCTTAGATCTTTTGTATTGTATTATGTGTATTCGGACGACTATTTCATGTAAAATTTTCAAAGTTATGAATGAAATGGATGTGTCACCTTGTACTATTACCTCTCTTGTGTGGATTATCTCATTTTTATATTTTATTTTTCTGTCATATAACCTCATGTTTGTCTTTTTGTGATATAGACAAATATGGCACCTACAACCAGAAAGAGGACCAAAACACTCCAGTTCACACGACACCAAACCCAAAAACACCATAACCCCGACAATCCATCCCAAGCATTGATCGATCAAGCTCTCTTGCGAAACTCACACAATGGGGATGGACAGCCACAGTTCGCACTGGGGGATAAACCGAGAAGAAACGATGCACAAACTGCGCGTCCTTGTTTTTACGCTGATTTCATGAAGTGTCAACCTTTGAACTTCAATGGGAGCTTGAAGGCGTAGCGGTTTGACTCGATAGGATGAAAAGATGGAGTCAGTTTTCATTATCAGTGGTTGTGCCGTTTGAGAACCAAAGTAAAGTTTGCCACCTGCCACTCTGCTGTGCTGCTCTGACTTGGTGGATATGGCCTGATAAGTACTTTAGGTCCAGAGGCCATATGCATGACTTGGGTAAGTAATCAAGAGAAAGATGACGGACAGGTATTTGTCCGCAGGGTGAATCAAGAAATCTGGAAATCGAGCTGTGGAAATCCTATAAAGTAAAGGGATACGATTAGTACCAGCGTACCTGTAAACGTTTCAAGATGTTAAACCTGATAATTGTACCAAGTTTGTTGCCAACGAAACTGAGAAAGTTGACAAGTACCTCAGTGGACTTCCTGACAACATTTATGGGAACGTCAAAGCTGCTAAACCCAAGACATTGGATGAGACTATTGAGTTGGCCAATGACTTGATGGATCGAAAACTCCTCACCTATGCTGAAAGGCAATCAGACAACAAAAGGAAGGCTGATGATTCATCCAGAAACACCATGGACACCAACAGCAAACCCTTCAAAAGCAGAATGTCTCAAGGGTAGCCCTACAACATGGGGGCAGGCGAATAGGATAAGCATTATGGGGGATCTTTGCCCAAATGCACCAAGTGCCATCTTCAATATAATGGCCCGTTAGCAATCAAAAGGTTGTCACAAGTGCAACAAAGTAGGGCACTTTGCTCGCGATTGCAGGAGTACTGGTAACACAAATGTTTTGTAATACTCAGAAGGGCAATGGGCAACTCCAAAGGGAATGGTTGTTTTGAGTGGTGGTAGCACCAGGGACACTTCAGAGATAGTCCAAAACTGAAGAATAAAAAATGGAGGAAAATGTGAATGCACCAAGGATGGGTTTATGCAGTTGGGAATGCAGACTAAGAGGGGGAGATGCACCAGGAAACCCTGAATGCGAACGTCGTCACGGGTACGTTCCTCTTAAATAACCACTATGCTCTATGTCTTATTCGGAAACTGGTGCTCGATTAGAAGTTTTATATAACTTACATTTAGTTCTTGATAAACATTCGCCCAAACTTCATTAGAAAATTGTTATGACGTTGTGTTAGCTGATGGGGAATATTGTCGCGAATAAACACAATTATACGAGGATGCACCTTAAATTTCTTAGACCATCCGTTCAACATAGATCTAATGCCAGTAGAACTGGGTAGTTTCGACGTCATTATCGGCATGGACTGGTTAAGAAGGTATCACGCGGTGATCGTATGCGATGAGAAACTTGTTCAAGTTCCCTACGGGAATAAAACTTTGTTAGGTTCCCGAATTACACAAACATGTATAAGCTAGAGAGATCTAGTGGTGAAAGTTTGTGGCGAGAGAATTGTTGGAGAGAAAACTATAAAACACACTAAGAGTTGTGTAAATGTTAGTTGATTACCTCTTCCAAAGTTGGAAGAGGGTATTTATAGTTCTTAACTAATACAACGGGTATTAGTACCCGGTCAATACGAAAGTCAAACGTTTACCTATAATTCTACGAGCTATCATTGAACAGTAAATATACATGGGGTGACCGAGTCTTTTCTAATATCTAACCAATCTCCCCCTAAGGGGTGGTCACCCTGAAAATATATACTTAAGCTTTCAATCTTCTGATTGATCTTATGGATAGCTGTTAGACGTTTGATTTCATTTTTCCTAATTCTGTGAATTGAAGAGTGATTTTTAGACTTTTAGGTTTAGCTTGAACTTGTTTGTGATCTTTGAGCTTCTTTGAAGCTCATCGTCCGATAATTTTCTCTAATCATTATCATGTGATCTTTTGCCATCTTGTGAACTTGTGTCATTCAGAATGATATGCTCACACTTTTCTTGATCTTGAAAGCTTGAATATTCAGAGTTGCGGAAGCTTTAATAACAGATAGTTGAGCTTTCATGATATCTTCGAATGAGTCGTTTGAGAATGAGCACGCGGTTATGAACTTGATTTTGTTGGAAACGGTATCTCCTTCTCCATCTTTAATGTTTCCTGTAATAAAACAGTATAGCATAAAGAGAAAATTGCGTTTGTAAAATAAATCGATGCGATACTTTACAAAAGAGTTTTATAACACATCGAAAGTTTTATTTGTTTTCCAAAGTCCAATACCGTCAATTCGTATACTGGAACAAGTTTGATTCATGTAGAATCGCACCGTTGTTGTTTTCCAGTTTTCACAAGTTTGATCCTTTAAAGGATCTCACAAGTCACCTACCATGAGCTTGTTTGAAGTTGGCTCAAGCAGGATTTCCATCTTCACTGTGAATACTTACGTATCACTCAGATGTTCTGGCAAAAGTTCTAGCTAATATTAGGACTCGACATCTAGCTAAGTGTCAAAAAATAATATAAGCGACAACGTTTATGTGTTTAGGCCATAAAAGACAAGGTTTGTTATGTTGGGCCATAAACCATAACGGGTTTGGTTATACTCGAAGAAGAACTTGACATCTAGCTTAGTGTCAAAAAATAATGTAAGCAACTTGTAAGGTTTTCTCCGCTGAGAAGGGAGCTTGTTGACTAGTGAAGTGACTCTCAAGTTGGGTACTCGAGGAGTGGAGTAGGGCGAAGAGGAGCTTCATGACCGAACAACTATAAATCATCGTGTCCGGTTTTCATTTCCTTTTACTTATCTCTTTACGCTTATGTTTACATTTATCGCTTTATATTTACATATGCATTATATAGATGATTGTGTGACTTGTAGTTTATATTATTGTAATTATGTTTGTGTCATAGATATTGTGTTTATGGTTATGTTATTGGATATGCTTTACTATCATATGTATAGTTATTGTAGAACTAGTATTAACTCTCTTCATATTGCGTCACCATTGATCAGGTATTTGATACGAAAGTATTTTAGTTTTTAAACGAAAACATATTCACCCCCCTTTACGTATTCCACAAAAGGGAAAAGAGAATGACATCAAATCTGCTCACGATTAAATGAAATGTTATGTTGCAGGTGGTAACTATGGCATAGCTGGGTAACCAGGCTAAGCTGTAGCTAGGATTCGGATGTTAATTTTTTTGCCTATTTCACTTAACTACGGCGTAGCCCATACTGTGGAACTATGTCGTAGTTCCCCCCACTATAGCAATAACCTTTTCAAAAATTAACTTCGAACTTTCAAAAAACTTTGAAAATTTAGTAAATGAACTTTGTGGGTGTGATCCCTATAAGCCCTTACGAGACTTCACTCGTCCACTCGGGACACTAAGTGGTTAAAAAGGCTTGTTGCATACGCTAAATGCAACTGTAATTCCTATGAAAGTGAGTTAGGTTTTCCATTTATTGTATTTCATTTATTGTTTTAATATATAGTGCACACGGGTTGTTAAGTTAATCCAGGGATTTGAAGATCGCTCATGGATCTCAAGGCAGGACACTTCTTAGGAACATGTATCTTCGATCATTCTAAGCAACACTCAAGGGAGTTTTTCCTATTTAATTCCACTCTTTCCTTTAAAATTTTATCATTTCATGTAAAATAGGGACATTGTATAGTTCAAGGGGGGGGGGGGATGGGAGTAGAATTACCACTTGACTGATATTTGTCTTTGATTTTCTAGTTTGTTTTGAAAAATGATGCGATTTTTAATTTGTTGACATGATTTCTTTACCAAAACTAGAATAGATCTATGTCAAGCATAATTACCCTATTATTTTTTGGTGAGGTTTGCCTGATATTCTGTTTTATCATATTACATTACCCATTAAAATTAAGTGTGCTGGTAGTATTGTAGACTTTAGAACTTAGCCTGTACATCATTGCAAGACCATAGACGAGTATTGTTTTAGGTTTTCTTTATACAGTTGGTTTAGATAGTTCAAGAAGGAAACATTTTAGGATTTTCATCCAAATAGCCCATATATGTTAACATGTGTGCGTTTATCAACTTGTCACACTGACTTGTCGACCTCCTGTGAAAAACCCATAATTGCACTCATTTTTAGTGTAAATCCCGTAGAAACACCCATATGATCCTTTCCTCCATTTCATAACCCATTACTTATGTTTCGTTATACCATTCGTCTTAGCTTACCATGTAGTCTGTAGTCCATAGTAGCGGAGTTGCTAGTTTCTTAAGTCTGTAGCTTAAATGGAAGAGTTTAAGGAATTACGCTTTTATGGAAGACCTATCATATTGATCAAAGAAGACCCCTGATTATCATATTCACTTTTGATATAACTTTTCTCAAGGGGATGTTGTTATTTATGTTCATTTATTTATTCATGTATTACCCATGCTACAGATTTCAAAGTGTAAAAAATATGTGTGTTTAAATTCAAAAATCTGTAGCATGTTGGCTTTATTAGTGTTGGTTATGTTATAAAACCAACTTTTTATTATTTATGTCATATCATTACCTCGTATGTAGTTCGAGGATGATTAGGAGTTATTACGCTTATAAACCAACTAGGATTTGAAGGTTGAGTTAGTGTGCATTTACCTTGACATTTATTATGGCATGATTTTACATCTACATACACTAACTCATTATTCGAGATTGATTAGTTTATCACGCCTTGAAGTTTGAGCTTATGGATGGACAATAGCTGGTGACGAGGAGATTGTGGACTAGGACTATTTGTTTGTGCATTTTTATCTTTTCACCTTTTAAATGTGTATCCTATGTCTTATTCTCTACCTTAGACATTCTTGGGTTTTAGCCTTTAGCTTGTTCAAGTTAAGGAATGAGCAACCATAGGTGTCTCGTTCATGGATTTGGGCGAGCATGTGTGGTTTTTTCGTCTTTTCTAGAACATTAGTATCAGTTATTATCATTTGAATGATTAACCTCGTATAAGAATTATTGTTATATATACCCCTTGTTGCCTTTAAGGATTATTTAGACCTTAGCTCTAGTGGTGGAGTTTTGGGTACTTTCCAAGCCTATGATAGAATACATGCTATGCATATGTGTATAAGTGATCACCCCTGATGATGTCCCCTCTGATTCGGCTCGAAGGCCTCCCCTCCGAGCTCGAAAGGGATCTACTCCTAATGACACCAAGAAATTTTCTGATTTTGTATTTTCTTTTTGAAGTTTTATATTTTTGTATTTTGCTTTTCTCAAAAATATGTACATGGTGATGTTTGATCATGATATCAAGCAGATTCATTTGTCAGAACCTCCAGTTCAGCTGGAGTCAAACATCTCATACCAATCCTTCTGACAAGATACTTAAACCGATCCTCAGGAAGGGCTTTCGTAAACATGTCAGCTAATTGGTATTCAGTTCTGACAAAATATAATTCAATTATACCATTTTCAACCTGTTCCTTTATGAAGTGATACCGAGTATGGATGTGCTTTGTCCTTGAGTGTTGTACGGGGTTGCATGAGATTGCTATGGCTGACTGAGAGTCGCAATACAACGGTATTTTGTTGTAGTTGAAGCCATAATCTTGAAGTTGTGTCCTCATCCACATTACTTGAGCACAACTTGCAGATAACGCCACATACTCTGCCTCTGCTGAAGACATTGCAGTGCAGTTTTGTTTCTTTGACATCCAGCTTACAAGTTTATCACCAAGGAACTGTATCCCTCCAGAAGTGCTTTTCCGAGTATCAAGGCATCCGGCATGATCAGCGTCTGAAAATGCTGTTAGTTCAAAGCCAGAATCCTTTGGATACCAGAGTCCCATGTTAATGGTACCCTTTAGGTATTTAAAGATTCTTTTAACCTCCTTGAGGTGCTTTTGAGTTGGTCGTGCTTGATAACGTGCACAATAGCATACTGCTTGCACTAAGTCTGGTCTACTAGATGTCAAGTACATGAGTGACCCGATTTTACTACGATAATCAGATTGGTCTACGGGTTCTCCACTCAAATCTACATCTAGTTTGGGTTTTGTAGCCAATGGTGTACCAATGGAGTGACAATTGTCCATATTATGCTTTTTCAGAATTTCTAAAGCGTACTTGGCCTGATTGATAAAAATACCTTTTGGGGACTGGTGGATCTGAAGTCCTAAAAAGAATTTCATCTCCCCCATTAAGGACATTTCAAATCTACTGTGCATTAACTTTTCAAATCTTTTTGAATATTTAGGGTTTGTAGACCCAAAAATTATGTCATCAACGTAAATCTGCACAAGTAGAATATCCTCCCCGTATTTTATCTTGAATAAAGTTGGGTCAATTGTACCTTTAGTAAAGCCTTTGGACATCAGGAAGTTTGATAGTTCATCGTACCAGGCTCTTGGAGCTTGCTTTAATCCATACAAAGCTTTCCTTAGAAGGTAGACTTTTTCTGGATGATCTGGATCAACGAACCCTTCCGGCTGAGCAACGTAAACCTCTTCCTTCAGTGGACCATTAAGAAATGCCGTTTTCACGTCCATCTGATAGATTGGAAAAGACTTGTGTGCTGCGTGGGCAACAAAAATCCGAACTGCTTCCAAGCGAGCAACTGGAGCAAATGATTCTTCAAAATCAATACCCTCTTCCTGAGTATAACCTTTAGCTACAAGTCGTGCTTTGTTGCGAATTACAGTCCGATCTTCATCCTTTTTGTTCTTCAATAACCACTTTAGCTTTATAATCATCTTGCCAAATGGTTTGTCGACTAGTTCCTAGACTTTTAGTCTGTCGAACTGATGAAGTTCATCCTGCATTTCTTCGATCCATGCAGAATCAGCCATTGCCTCCTTAATGTTCTTCGATTCAACAATACTCATTGTGAGCGCAGAGATACACATTTCAGGATCTGTGGCAAGTTGTCGTCTTGTTTGAACTGGCATGGTTAGATTTCCATGAACTTGTTCTAATAGATGATCTCTGGTCCATCGGTAATCATGACTTTGTGGTTGAAATGAATGCACATCGGTATTATCAATGTTGTGTGAGGAGGACTCACCGATTTCTTGTACCCGATTACAAAAAGGATTGATAAATTCATCTTCTTGAAACGATGCATTCGGTGCTTGATCATTGTTGTCGTCCTCAGCATGACCGTGTGCTGGATTGTAATATTCTTCAAGTAAAGGACTAAAGAGAAATTCCAACCCTTGTCTTGGGGGCACAGGTCGGAGTTTGTCAACAATCTGACGCCCTTTTGTCCTTGTGGAACGAGCCTGAAGAGACATTTTCACAGGACATCTCTTGTCCATTATGGTGCGAGGTCTGAAGTGTTTGTTCATCAGACAACATTTCTTGTGATTTTGATCAGAACTTGAAGAAGAATGGACCTCAACTATTAAGCGAGTTTCTCTTGTTGTAAACACATATCCCTTCGACTGAGTAGAATAAATCCCACACCCATGATCACATGCACCCCTTTTTCTCTCAACTTATCTAAATTTTCCCCCATCTCAAGTTATGTAGACAAATAGCAACCCAAAGATGTGAAGGTGTTTGATAGAAGGTTTCCTGTCATTAATGATGTGATATGGCATTTTGTCATGAGTCTTGATGATGATTGATCTGTTCTGAGTATAGCATGCGGTTGCAACTGCTTTAGCCCAAAATAATAATGGAAGCTTAGAAGCTGAAAGCATCATTCGAGCAGCCTCAACAAGAGTGCGGTTTCATCTTTTGACAACGTCGTTCTGTTCAGGTGTTCAAGGAGTGGAAGTCTGATGTTCAATGCCTTCTTCTTTGAAATAAGCATGGAGTGTCTTGTTCAAGAACTCCGTGCCTCTGTCAGTACGGACAGTAATAACTTGAGCTTGAAGATTGCGTTGAATCATCATGAGAAAGTCTTTGAGAACTTTTGGTGTTTCATCCTTATAATCGAAAAAGAGTCCAAGTGTATCTTGAATAGTCATCAACAATCACCAGAATATATTTCTTCCCATTAATGCTTGCAACCCGAATTGGACCATACAAGTCCATGTGAAGCAAATTGAGCCTTCCTTTGGAACTTGGAACAACTTTTAACTTAAATGAGCTTCTTTTTGCTTTACTCATTTCATAAGACGAACAAAGTTGATCCTTGACATATTTCAACTTAGGTAAGCCTGTCATAATATATTTCTTTAAGAGTAAGGTGATGTAATCGAAGTTAAGATGAGAAAGTCTTCGCGATGCATAACCATGCTTGAGTTGCGAAGCTATAGCCATGAAACCAGATTGGAGTTGATGAGTTTTTTTTCTTGAAGAGATATTATTAGAGATCGGATCCAGGCGATTACCTGTTTAGTAAATCGTTTTCTTTGAAGATCTCAAACCGTTGATAAAGTATATATATCAAAATATGTGTAAATCACAAATCAAGATATCGGAAGTATTAATTACCGAGTCTTTGTGTTACAAGAGGCTTTCCGGATTTGAGAATCGCGACGAAACGGATTCAAGTGAGAAGGGTAAAATTTGTTTTGATGTTTATTTTTACAATAGAAATATAAAAATGCAATAAGAAATTTAAAACTAGCAATTATAATAGCAATTACGAAAATGTTTACGTACGAGAATTAAAGAACGCGAGCTAAAAAAAACTTTTAGAATCTAAAACAATTCACTAAAAACTTTTTATTTCTAAAAATATTAGATTTAAAAAGAAAAATATTACAAAAAGAATTAGATTTTATTAAACTAAAATTGAATTAGTTATGAATATAGAAAATCTAATTCTAATGATTTATTGAAGATGAAAATTAATTCTGAAAAGTCTAAACTAAATCTGAAAAATAAAGAAAAATCTTTTTGTATAAAGAAAAGGTGCAGAAAGTTATAAAAAAATAAAAGCCCTAATTTCTACTTTTTATTTTTCAACTAATTGGATTTATTAAAAATCTACCCTAATTACTATTAATACTTTTAATAATAAAAAGGAAAATTAAAAGAAAATAGGAAAGACAGGGTCTAATTCTGGTCAATTGAAACTTAAGGGTAGGCGGGAAAACTTTAGAAAATTTACACTAAAGAAGAAACGGGCAACCCTAAACTTTTAGAAAAGTACCAAATAGACCCCGCGCTTTTTGCTTATTTTGCTTATTTAAAAAGTGAGAATTATCAAAAACTTAAAACTTCAAAGTTGTAAAACAGCTTATTCTTAACAACTTTAATAAAGACACTTTGGACTTTTGACAAAAGAATAAGCTGAAAAATAAGCTGAAAGATCCTGTTTACAGAAAGTAGCTATTTGACAAGATTTTTGGATTTTTGCTTATTTTGAGCTTAAAACTTGATGAAAGCTGAAACTAAAAGATGATTATTAATGCCTAAGATGTGTTTTAAAGGGATTTAAACTAAAATTAACCTATGTTTATCAAAACTAGAAAGAAAATTAAGATGACAACTGCAAAGTTTTTATGAGACTAATTTTGAGCTTTTTACCAATAAGCTAACAGGCTTATTATTGAACCCTAGGTGCTGAGATTTTGGAAATAAGCTACACTATGTTCCTTAAATCTACCTAGATAAAAGAATTTTGCAAGATTTTCACAAAGAAATGAAAAACTCAAAGTGTAAATTGGCACAATCTATGCTGATATGAAGTATACATGCTAGATCGCAAATGGCATTATGACCTATGCAAGCTAAACTTCAGTTTAAAACTAATGATCAAATGAACTAAATCCTTTATCTCTGAATTAACTAAATGAAGAATTCCTAAATGCCTTGTAAATTCTTAAATCTAAACTACTTAAACTGAATATTGCCCTGGTGCAAGTGAAGATTTTTATATCCTAAACTTTGTGATTCTAAAATATAACTCCTAAAAACTGTTTGAAACCTTATATTATAACTTTACTCAGCTAAGGAAAGAGTTTGGCAACTAAGGTTGACTTTAGGAGTCAAAACAAGGCTAAATCCAAACACTCCCTTAAGAAAAAACTGTCAAACTTATTTGCACCTAAAGCCTTTTAAACACTAAAACTTGTAAAGCTTTTTATCTACTTATACTAAAATTAACCTAATAAAGCTATTTAAGCAGTAAAACTACTAGCTTATTAGGAGAAATAAGCAAGTTTCTCTTCTAGGGCTTTACTACTACTTATGGCAGGAAATCTAAAATATGAAATCTAAATGGATTTAAACTAAGACAACTTTATAACTAACACATTAAACACCTAACTAGCTTGATGAAACAAGAATAGTTCATTAAATCCAAAGAAAAAGTAATTTCTAATAAGCAAAAAGTGCTAACTTTGAAATTGGAAAGTGAATACCTCAAATTTTGGAGTCTCAGAACTAGAAGTCACTCTTGTAGAGTGAGTGACCCCAAATTAATATCCTATTGGCTTCCAAAGCCTCTAAACCAAATAGTAATAAGCAATAAGCTATAACTAGCTTATTACTTCAATAGCTTCTAAAACTTGATCAAATGAGCTCGAATGAACATGTTATGACAATAAATGGATTTAAAAGAGTAAATGAATTAGGATTAACAACATTTAACTGAATTTTGAGCTGATGAACAGTAACAAGCTCAAGAGAGCTTATTAAGAGCTTATGAGGTAAAATTTGCTTAAATTTGAAATCAAAGAATGAAAATACTTGAAAGCTGAATGTAATTGCTCAAAATGATTGTGTACAAGTAGAATTAACAACAGTACAAGTAAAAAAACTTAAAGAAAAATGCTTAAAAATAAAAAAAACTTTAAAACTGAAAAAAAAACTAAAACTAACTCTAAAACTGAGCCCTAAGCTCCCTATTTATAGAGAGTAGAAAAGGAGAGGAGAGAGATTCGTGAAGCTTCCAATCAATCCTAGCCGTAGATCAATCTTTGATTTATATCTAGCCGTTTGATCCTCTTGATGAGGTGTTTGCACCAATTAGGTGTTTGCCACGACGACCTTGGTGAGGTGATGAGGAGAAGTATTTATAACAAGATCAAGTATGATAAAGGGAGCGGGGTTGTGGAAAAATCGAAGTGTGGTTTGTGTGGGCAATTTTGGCGGGAAAAGCGGTTGTAGGTTGGTTGGGGGTTTAAAGCGCGCTGCTGTTTTATTTATGAAAATAGCACTTCAGTCCTTGTTCTTTTGCACCCTTGCCTTTCACTAAGTTAAAAGAAGTTTCAAATGGTCAACTTTGGCCCTTGTGTCTTTATTTCTTCTTTCTTTCTTCTCCTTTTAAAAACACTTTCGTCACTTTGCAGCTTAATCCCTTTGACTTTAAATATATAATTGAACCCTTGAAACTTGCACACTTGTCAAAGTTGATCCTTTTGACTTTATTTTGGCACTTGACTTCATTTCTTGCTGTGTCGGGCTGATCCGGCTTTGATTTTTGGCTGATTTCTCATTATTGTTCTTGACTCTTTGTCTTTATCGGTTTTTGATCGTTTTTTGCTTCTTTTTGTCATTTTAATCCTTTCCTGCACAATTGGACACAAAAGCACACATTTTCTATTCTTTTGGCATTTTAATGTGCTTTTAATGGCAAATCCCGGGTAATTTATATGTACAATTTAACCAAATATCAATCTCTCCACAAAAACAAGTAGATTTCCTGAAAGCACCCTCCAATCCCGCATCACAGAATGACCAACTGAGAAGAGATTTGTGATTGAGGCTCACGAAATAAACCCCTTTTGATCGTGACATTCTCCTTGATTCAGATCACCATAACCAAGAATTTAGGCAATTGATCATATTCCAAAACGAACAGTACCCAGAAATTTCTCCACAAATACATCAGACTGCTTGAGATAGCCGTCAATGTGCTTTTGCATCCAGATGTCAACAAATGAATAGGAATGAGTTGTACAATCTGCAAGAGAATTATAGGACGATGGAACATTGGACAAATTGATCCTAAGGAATTTGATATCTCAGGACATTAGTAATCCTATAGACAATGTCCATAGTGGGACTAAAACTTGTGATACATCATCTTTCCTGATTTTTAGGCATTCATATCCTTTTGGACTAAGAGGCTTTTGTTGTGTCCATATTATATTCTAAGGGAACATCTCTTAATTAGTCCCCACCCAATTCCATTCCTGGATTGTATTCTCATACAACTCCCTTATGGTAAACTCTTGGATTTCTAAAATAGTGGTAACAATGCAACTGTTTCCTATGAGGGTGTACTTGCAACAGATTGTTCGCTTTTCTCTTCTCTTGGGTTTACTAGCACTAATAGGAACAACCTTAGGCTTCTTAGGTTCTAGCATTCACTCATTCAAGTATCTAGAAACACAACATCATGATTAGAATTAACAACGATCATTTCCCACATTTCTGCATAAACAACAGTCACATTCAAAGTACTGATTTTGAACTGTCATTACACACATTACAAACTTTTTTTTCTTAGAAATACTAGAAATCCTATATGTACTCTACTTTCCTTCTTTTTAAAACTTCACTTGACTATTTTTGGCACACCTTAACTTTAACTTGATAGCACTTAGCTGTGGTCTGCTAACACTAGAAGTGTGATTTACTCCAAAAAGATTAGACACTTGAGAATAGTATTCTCATTGCATTCTCAATGATTCTTTAAACACACTAGAATGGCTATGTTTCTTGTCTTGCATTTGAGCTTTCAAATCCTGTATTTCCATGATATTGCTCTACGGTTCTTTTTCGAAATAACATTTTGATTCCCGTTATCTTTGCAAACTGAGTTGTTTTTCATTTGTTCTTACATGTTGTAAAACAAGTTCAATAGAAATCGAGTGTTTTCAAGTTAAGCAAAACTAAAACTTTTAAAGCCTTATTATGGAACGTACTTTGTTAACATATTACAGTTTGGTTTCAGAAAGCTTTTGTCAAGACATTACAATATTCTTTGACTTTAGAAGATAGACATGGCATTGTAAATCAGTATAAGCCATTTAAATCAGACAAGAGAATGCAAATATGAACATTTAACATCCTTAGACACACACCATCGAGAAGTAGATCATATATGTTTGAAAAATCAGCCTTCTTCAGATTCAAGTTCGTCAAACCTCATTTTCAGGGATTTAACATACTCATAACTTCAATGCAATTCCGTTTTTAAGTTCATGTTCAAAACGAAAAACTATCATATTTGTTATTTTAAATGCAAGAGGCATTAATAAGTTTATTTTATCAAAACTTCCATATCCATAGCATTGGCACCCCGAAAATAACACTAGTATGTTTTTAAACCAAGCTTGATCCAACAATTTCTCTAAATTGATTGATGTTAAATGTCATGTCGTACAACTTGTCTAATCTTTTACTAATGGTTTTTGAAACGGGTAGAAAGGCAACGTTTATTAGCATGTTTATATTATTCTAACAAACGGTTTTTTCTCCACATTTCTTCCTAACCTACTTTTGCGCGTCCAACTGATAAAGATACTGCATTAGGGTGCTTCGAAAATTTCATAAAGACTATTTTGTTTTGTGTAATCATATGGTTAACATAATCTTTATTCAATTTGATCTACTCTCATTAGCAAGAGTCATGTCTCGTACCTATTGAGGGGCAAATCCTGTTTTGCAAGAATCAGAAGTATCATATGGATCCCTTCATACAAACATGCTTTTCAGTTGAGCTTTCTTAGGTACCAAGAAAAGGCAAAGTTGGTCTAACCATTATATGTCGAGCATTTGGTGCTAACATATGAATGGGTCTAATGACTGATTACGAGTAAAACAATTTCATTCAAAAACTTTAATTGTTTTCCATTTTCAATCATCTTGTCAATAAATCTTTCTCTTCCTATAACCTTTAAATCCGAAATGACCTTGGTTTTCTCTTTGAGATAACCTTTCAGTTGTGACTTTGTTAAAAGACTCTTTTTAACTAACTCATCGTGTTTTTAATTGAGAACTGAAATTTCATAGGCTTTTGTTTTTAAACCTTCTTTTATTTCAATGTCTTTAAGAGCTAATAGTCCTAGAGTATCATTTAACTTTGTTTGAAGTATTTCATAATCAAATCGTCCCCGGTCCATTAAAAGGCTATAGAACTCTCAAACTCATTCTGTTTGTTACTGAAGTGCAATAAGATAACTATCCGACAACTAGTAGCCTCCCTCACGCCCTACTAGTCCTCATCAATGTTCGTTTTGCACTCTCTAGTTTCTTTGAGTCAATGATGCATTGCTTTCTTAATTGCTTTTAAAAATGTTTTGTTTTCCTCATATCAAGAGTTAAATTTGCAATTAAATTACAAGCGCAACACGACTCATCAGCACATTCTGCAGTATTTATTTCTCAGAATGTTGGCTTTCATTGCAAACACATAATTTTCATCAATGTTTTGTTTGCCTTTTTCCAATGGCTGTTCATTCAGTTGAACTGGATCTCATGGTAAGAAGACCTCCTGAATCTTTGCCATAAACTATAATGTGCTCCAATTCCTAACATACATCTCTTCATCCATGTCCGCCTGGCCAAGTCATCTTGCTCGCGTTGTCAGTGGAACACCGTTCAGCTTTTGCACATCATCATCTTTTCCTTGTGATACGATATTTCTTTAACCCGCTTTGGCTTCTTGCATTCCTTTGCATAGTGCCCATATCCCTTGCAGTTAAAGCACTGTATCCCACTCTGTTGCACTACCTAACTGCCTACTGTTTCCCTATTCCCAGCAACTGTCATTGTCCTTTGATTCCCAAACTTCCTTGACTGATCTGATGTTATACCTTGGTGCGGTATCTTCATCCTGTTCCTGGCGTTTGAAGAATTCGAAGGTTGTTGTTGGTAGGTTTATGTAAAGCTTCTTGAAATACTTTGCAAGGAGTGCCAAATTCTTTTGCATGTCCTTATCCCTCTGAGCTTGTTCAGGATCACTGTCTTCTTCAGATACTGACTCAGATTGAGGTGTAATTGGTTTGGCGATCTCTTTGCCTTTGTGTCTGGTAGATACAGTTGGTCTTGTGGAAGATGATGTTACATTAGATCGTTGAGGTTTTGGTGCTTGATAGTAATTATCTGAATATGGTTGAGTCATTCCGCAAAAGTGCTAAGCTTTGCACTTTTGGCTATTCTCTTAGCACGGATATCATTAACTTCATTTTGATACTGCTTCAGAATGTCAAAAAGTATGTGATATGAGATGGTGTCTATTTCTTTTGATTGCTTGACAACTGTCACAAATCTTGACCATTCTGGTTGAAGTTGTTGAAGAAATAGAATTTCCACATTGCATTGTATACTTGCAAGTTTGTTTTCCTGTTTTCACTCATTCATCAGTTTATAAAACCGTGAGTAATACGACTCCATTGACTCTCCATCACGAGAAGTAAACTTCCCAAATTCCCAGAACAGATTGGTCTTCACATCTTGTACGTTCAATGATTCCCCCTGTTGTAGCCTTTCAATGGCTGGTCCACAGTTCATTCGCTGTTTTACAAGCATCAACATGAATAGAATTCATCTCCATACCAGTTAAAAGCATGAAAATTGGCTTCTTTTCAGACAGAAGTGTTCTTTGTTCTCTGGAGTCATGTCAATACTGTTATCAATTGTTGTATGTTGTTGATCTCGGGAGACACCTTCCGTTGCAACAACAGCGTTGAACTAGTACAGTAATGTCAGTATATCGGACCAGATAGTAATGCTTTTTTCTCAGTCCTCACCATTTGGCTTTCGTGTCCAAAGTACCATAGAAAACGTGATACTCCATTGTGAATATCTTCCTCCAAGCATTGTTGGACCGTCTGTTGAACCATTGGTGGGTCCCCCCATGAAATTATTATGCGATTTGACTATCTGTCGAGGATGTGTTGACTGGAGTTGGCATGATGAATGAATGATTATGAATTATGCAGTGTGAAAGTTGTTGGATCTTAAGTGGATATGATGTGATTGATGTTGTTGTGGTTATGTATGCAATTAACGTTCATGGGATTTTACACGTCTATGATTAAAACTGATAAATGAATTAACGGGATTTTGCAAAATCAATAGAAAACCGTGAATGAATAATCGATTGTTGTTGAGGTTTGTTTCTTGTATGATTAATGCAGTTTAAGTCCTTGTTGATGGTTTTGGTTTTGGCTTATGGGTTTGATGTTTGTTTTGGCAATTTCGGCGCATTTGGATTATGAAAAAAAATAAATTTTACCTTATACCAAAATCTAAATTTGGTGTAAAAATAACTAAAAAAGCTATAGAAAAAATTATATTTTACTTAATTTTTTTCCCAGTCGCTAAAAAGGTGTCGACCGAATTTTTTTTACGCTATTACCAAAATTTGAATTTGATGTAAAAATAAGTTAAAAAGGCTATATAAAAAAATTACTTTATTACTCAACTTTTCGTTAGAAAAGTGTCGCTAAAAAAGGTGTCGTCGGATCTCGCAAAGTCCCGTGTAGTTAGAAGTTAAGCAAACCGCCTCCTGATCTAGGCAAACCGCCGCCTATACCTTAAGCAAACTGCCCTTAATTGATGCAAAACCGCTGTTAGATTACTCACTTCGCCGCCTGATTTATAATCAAAACCCGCTGCTAGTTATGTCAACATCTTTGCTATTTTCTTAACTTCGCCGTTTGTTTTTATTTTTAGGGCAGAGTAACGTTTGAATTTGGACAATTTTATAATCAACTCGCCTCCATTGGGTAGTTTCGACGTTATCATCGGCATGGATTGGTTAGCAAAGAATCATGCAGTGATTGTCTGTGACGAGAAGATAGTGCGTATTCCTTATGGAAACGAAATTCTGATCGTTCAAGGAGACAAGGGTGACAAGGAGAAGAAATCGAAGTTGAGCATTATATCAAGTGAAAAGGTCCAGAAGTATATGGAGAAAGGCTGTCAACTATTTCTGGCACAGATTACAGTGAAGGAAAACAAAGACAAGTCGGAGGAGAAGCGACTTGAAGACGTGCCGACTGTACGGGACTTTCCAGAAGTTTTTCCAGAAGACTTACCTGGACTACCACCCACACGACAAGTCGAATTCCAAATTGACTTAGTCCCAGGTGCTGCACCTGTAGCACGAGCCCCATATAGATTAGCACCATCGGAGATGGAAGAATTGTCTACTCAACTACAAGAGCTTTCCGACAAGGGATTTATAAGGCCAAGTTCCTCACCCTGGGGAGCTCCGGTTTTGTTTGTCAAAAAGAAGGACGGCTCTTTCCGAATGTGTATCGATTATCGTGAACTTAACAAGCTTACTGTGAAGAATCGATACCCACTTCCAAGAATCGACGACTTGTTTGATCAATTGCAAGGATCAAGTGTATACTCAAAGATCGACTTGAGGTCCGGGTGACAATGAGAAGAAATCAAAGTTGAGCATTATATCAAGTGAAAAGGTCCAGAAGTATATGGAGAAAGGCTGTCAACTATTTCTGGCACAGATTACGGTGAAGGAAAGCAAAGACAAGTCGGAGGAGAAGCGACTTGAAGACGTGCCGACTGTACGAGACTTTCCAGAAGTTTTTCCAGAAGACTTACCTGGACTACCACCCACACGACAGGTCGAATTCCAAATTGACTTGGTCCCAGGTGCTGCACCTGTAGCTCGAGCCCCGTATAGGTTAGCACCGTCGGAGATGGAAGAACTGTCTACTCAACTACAAGAACTTTCTGACAAGGGATTTATAAGGCCAAGTTCCTCACCATGGGGAGCTCCGGTTTTGTTTGTCAAAAAGAAGGACGGCTCTTTCCGAATGTGTATCGATTATCGTGAACTTAATAAGCTTACTGTGAAGAATCGATACCCACTTCCAAGAATCGACGACTTGTTTGATCAATTGCAAGGATCAAGTGTATACTCAAAGATCGACTTGAGGTCCGGTTACCACCAGCTCAGAGTTCGTGATGAGGATATTCCAAAGACGGCGTTTAGAACTCGCTATGGTCATTACGAGTTCCAAGTGATGCCATTCGGGTTGACTAACGCGCCGGCAGTGTTCATGGATTTGATGAACCGGGTATGTAGACCATACCTAGATAAATTTGTGATCGTGTTCATCGATGACATCTTGATCTACTCTAAGACCAAGGAAGAACATGATGTACATCTTAGACTAATTTTGGAGTTGCTCAAGAAGGAAGAATTGTACGCCAAGTTTTCAAAGTGTGACTTTTGGTTATCAAGTATCAATCGTAACGAAGATATCCCAAGGAAGAATTGACTAATTTCCGGAGCAAGAAAGATATTAGGAATGAGTCTCCATGTTCCTTACAAGGAAAGGAGTCTCGATTTGACTTCTTTGATAAAG
>BQNB010006430.1:0-32426 GCA_026074375.1 Tanacetum coccineum | reverse complement strand
TTCAACTCTTGAAGGGTAAGGCAAATTTGTCTTAGACTTGAAAGGTTCATTAACAACACTAGGCTCAACAATGGGTTCTTTTTCCTTGTTTTGGACCTTTTCCTTGATTTGAACTACCGGAGGTTGGACTCTTGCGGTACTTTGTGATACTTGTTGGTTGCGTGTGTAAGCACTAGTCAAATTTATATATGTATAGTATAAATCCCGTGACAATTCTTCCCAATTACTTCTCAAACAAGAAAAATAAAAGAGTAAAATCTCACTTATGAAAACACAATACGTATATTTTTAACCGGGAAGTATTTTATTCTCGGGTCGTATCCCAACGAAGTCGTGAATTGAAATTCGGGAATAATTCGAATTCGAGTCAAGAATGAGTAAAGAATTTTTGAATTTTGTATTACACTACGAATATAATAGCACAATTAAAACTAAAAACAATTAACTAGCACGAAATTTTAATACACGAAAATTAAAAACGTGAGCTAAAACTGAAATTTAAAATCTAAAGCACTACTTTTAACAAATTTTATACCTAAAAATCACAAACTTAAAAAGAAAATTTTAGGAAAAAGAATTAGAATTTTTTAGCTATTTTTGAATTTTCTATGAATTTTTAAAGAAAAATGAATTAAACTAAAAATACACTTTTTCTAAAAATTAACACTAAAAATCTATTTCTATTTTTCAAAAATACTAGAATGAAAAAGAAAATTATTACAAAAAGAATTAGATTTTTCCTACTATTTTTCTATTTTCTATGAATTTCTAAAGAAAAAGAAATTACTAAAAACCTATTTTAATTTCTAGAAAATACAAATTTAATTGGAAAAATAAAGAAAAATGATATTTAACTACTAAAAATGTGCAGAAAACTAATGATATAAAAATGCCCAATTTTTACTAATCAATTGAAGCCTAATTTTGCTTATTAAAACATAAACCCTAATTTTATTAAACCTAATATTAAGAATATTAATACTATTTTATTTAACCTAAAAGAACAGGGTAGAAATTGCAAAAGATGAAAGTAAAGGGTAGGCGGGGAAATTAAAAGAAATTTACACTATAGTGAAAACAGAACACCCTTAACTATTGAGAAAATACCAAACAGACCCTACGACTTAAACAAAATTTAGCTTATTACAAAAGTGAAAATAAGCAAAAACTTAAAACAGAAAAGTTACACCTGAGCTTTTCTACTACAACTTTAATAAAAGCACTTTGACATTTTAACTACTGAATAAGCAAGAAATTTAGCTTTTTAAACTGTGCTACAGTAACTATGATGTTTCTTAGAAATTCTAACTTTTCTAAACTTTGGCTTATTTCTAGCTTAATACTCAATGAAAATAAAATCCAAAAGTAACTACAAGAAGCTTATAATGTGTACTAAAGATTTCTAAAAAGAAATAAGCCAAAAGAAAACTAGATTAACAAGAAATTTGCTCTTAAAAAGTGAAAGTTCAGGCTTGCTTACTGTTTTTAAGCAATTCCTAATAAGCTAAATAGCTCAAATCTAAATTCTAGAAACTGAAATTTTGAAAATAAGCTCTACTATGAATATAGAAGAAACCTAGATAAAAGGATTTTGGAATAAACAACTAGAAAATAGGAATTTAACCTAGATCATTTAATCAACTAAAATAAGATTTTTCCTAGATAAGCTAATCTTAACAGCTAATTAAATCTATCCTAATAAGCAATAAAGAGAACTTTTTAGCTAAAAGGCAAGATCTACATTCAAACTAACTAAGCTTAAAAGCTCAGATTCTAACTACTACTAATTAGTGCTTAAAAGTGATTCCAAAAGAGTCCTGAAAATCTCAGCTGCTGCTAATACAACTTTTGTAGGAAAATTAAAGCTAGTCTAAAGCTTAAAAATGAAAATTAAAAGATGATCTATATAAAGCTAATGGAGTACTACTAAATTGCTTAAGGCTAAATTCTTATCACTTACTTCAAGTTCTAAAAGGTAGCTTAGAAAATTGATGAGAACAAACACCCCTTAAAAATTAACAAACTCAGATTTAGACTACTAGAAACTTGAATGAGCTAAAACAGATTATGAACTAAGCTAATCAAACTGCATTAAGCAAAATAACACTGAAAATAAGCACTAAAGATACATGAAATAAGCTGCAAACAATTAAGCTATTTTATGAATTATAAAACTGTCTAACACTAGAACTTGGTTAAAACTTGAAAACAAAGATTAAAAAGCTAAGAGTAAACTAAGTAAGTATTAATAAAGCTAATAGAGCAGTAAATCACAAAATAAGCTAATTACAAGCTATTGAACAGTAGAATAAGCAGTTAAGCTAATTTTAAGAAAAGAGAAACTCACAAGAGGTCCTGAGCACTTGTAGTGAACCTAACTTTAACCTATCAATCCCCTAGGTCCAGCTGGTAGGAAATGAAACTTATTTAACCCCAAGCCCATCCATTTCTGGCTTATTACCCACAATCAACAGCTTGAATGAGCTTATGGACAGAGCACTGTAGTAATTGATGAAGTAGAAACTCAATTTAGCTTTTGAAGGCTAAATTGAGTCAAACTAATGTAAAAAAAACTTTTAGATCAGAATTGTTTTAACAAAAATGCCCACCGGGGCATTTAAAATTAATCACGAAACCCTAATTTGTCCAATTTTATTCCTTGTAATTAAAGATTCTACACGATGGCTCGTGATGCCACTGTTGGGTTTTATGACCTAATTAACAATTAATTAACACGAGTACGCAGCGGAATTAAAGAACACATGTAGAACACATTAATTAACAAGGATAGAAGATGATTACCTTTTAGCACGAAACGATACACCGTTTAAAGGTAACCGTTAACTCCGTCTTCTATATACGCGTATGTATAATAACCACACGCAAAACCTCCAAGATCTAAAGTAAGATCTCTCTAAGCTTCCACACACAATACGTTCTTAGCAAACAATGAAGTATGCTAGTACTAGTAGTGTTTTAGCAAACGAACACCACGACACTTGAATCAAATCAACACGTGAGCAAAACCACCTTGTGGTGATACACGATCGAACAAACACACCCTTAAGGGTTGTTTGTTTTTGGCCGATCGCTAGAAGGGAGAAAACCAAACCCTTAGGGGTGTTGGTTTCGGTCGAACACAAGGAGGGAGAGAGGGGAGAGGTTTTAGGGATTTTTCACAAAACACATATCCAATAATGAACCTCAAGTCCTCCTTATATAGCCTACACAATCTTGGAGAACAAGCAAGCAAGCCCAAACCCTCTTGGGTTGTGAGTTCGGCCGACCAAAGGGAAAAGGGGGCAAACCCTCACTTTCCTTTTTCCTGTTTTGCATATTAGTCCTTAATGTTTAACTATTAAACATTTAACTAATATATTTATTTATCGTTTACTAAAAAACACTAATTAAACATTGTTTACATATTAACGTGTGAGTCCCCTTAGGCTCAAATAAATAATTCGGACATATATTATTTACGATGGGCATATTCCAACAGTTTACATACTCACATACATGCTCGCTTTACTTATGGACACAAGTACTTTAAACGTTTACAAATACATTGCTTGATTTTACATGGATACTATTACTTTAAACTTTTATGTATTGCCTAAGTAACCGTTAACCCATTATATCTTTGGGAAGAGACACCCAGTAGTTCTTTGGAAAGAGGCACCTAGTAGGTCTTTGGGAAGAGGTACCTAGTATGTCTTTGGGAAGAGGCACCCAGTAACTCTTACTGTGCCTTGAATAAAGTGGCATACTCTACAAGTCTGAGCCTTAGTTCCATGAACTTTAAGTAATCGTAATCACTCCTTGTGTTGCATACTAGGCAATACATACTTAAAACATTTTGTGATATTATGCGCATTACAATTATCATACTCTTTGAAACATTGTGGTCCACTTTTATACTTACATTTTCGTAACTATTATAAAGATTGAAATGGTCATACAAGCTTTACAAACCTCTGAATTTCTACATTTATACTTACATTTTCATGACTATTATAAGGGTTAAAACGGTCATACCTACTTTATAAATCTTTGATCCAACAATTACATTTACATAAGCCTATAAACTCACCAACTTTATGTTGACACTTTTAAGCATGTTTTTCTCAAGTGAAATAGATGCTTAACTTAACTGATGTGCATCGGAGTCCAAACTTTACAAGATTACTTTTCAAACGACACGTTTAGAGGTCGTTCTCTTAAGTCTTGTGCAAAGATACTCATGAAGTAACGTTTCCGGACATACTTTCTGCTGTGACCCATTTTGAGGGTGTTACAATGCTCATAGTTAATAGGACCAGCTGGTCCTTCGGGAACCAAGTACATGAAGTTAGCACGTTACGTTGAATTGCTGAAAGATGTGGCATTGACAGTGGAGTGGTAAATGTATTTCACTTTTGATACGGTGTATTAATAGGTACACTATTTTTAACAACCACCGTTCTTATCGACAAAAAACCAATATTGTTGATAAAACGCACCTACTTAAAGAGATATAGGAAACGAAAGAGAAGGTCGTGACGCTAAATTTGCTCCAAATTACGCCTCGCTATCTCCGCTTTCATTTATCGTCTTTATTTATATAAGTCCGTTCTACCCCTAATGTCGGATTTTTACTGATCTGAATGTTGGCGAGTATCAGAAAATAGCTTTATCAATACTTCCTATTAAAACCGAAATGCATTTATCACTTTCATTGTTGTTGTCATATCTAAACGTACACTTCATGTAAATACGAAAACGATAATTTTTTTAAAAAAGTCGCTATAATAACATTGGTAAGACAAGTAAACTTATATACGGAAATGATTCTCACAAAACTAAAGTGGCAAATGAGAAAAGCACGTCAAAAACAACCTGAGCGTAACACGCGGGCACCAAACACGTTGTTATTAAAGGGCCGTTTGGTATGAGGTGTTGGTCACTGGGTTGAGATATTGGTATTTCAAATAGTATTATATAGCCCAAATATATGAATTCTACAAAAGGAGGCAAGCTTGACCGGTTTACTGACAATATAAAAGGTTTACTGACAATTTGCTTTGTCCTCTTGCAAAAGAAGATGGACCTTCCTCACTTTTTAGCTAACATCACTCTTTTTATATATATATATTTATTATTTTAATATTTAAACTAATATAAAAATTATTAATATTATATTATTTATATATTTTATCTCTTTTACTTTTTCTAAACCTTATACCCATTCTAAACCCAAATCCAAATCATAACCCTAAACCCACATACAAACCAAACGGGCCCTAAATAATTATACTTATTTATTGCCGGCGCTACAAAGAGAAAAAATGATGACATGGACAATTTTTCATTCGTTGGATCATGTTACAACACAATCACAGCCGCATAAAACAAGAATATATTGTTTGCCGTCATTCATTGACCTAAATGTGGATATGCCTAAGCTGAAAAACAAACTCTCCTATAATATGAAAATGTATATGGTAGCTTTTCATTGGCATATTCATTGTCTCCTAATTATAGGAATAGATAAGATGCATGAATTTAAACTTTAAACGCTCTCTTTGGCGCCCAATTCAAGGTCTCCTAGGTTACCAATTTACTATATATACATGAGTAGTCACTTTTACCTTTAACCTACAAAACACAAACAAATATTAGTTTATATCCATGGCAAACATTCAGGTTATTGTTGCACCGAATCTTCCCTCCGGTTTATATCCATTTTCATTTTCTCAATTTATCTTTACATATACAAGCATGCTTAAGTATCACTTTGTCAAATCATGCATTCTAATCTTTTACTTGTTATCAAGATTTTGCTAAATTTATCCATGCAAATGTTGGCAAACAACCACAACAACCACAACAACAAGGTGATGGGTTTTATAAATCATGCGTTTTATACTTTTTTATGTCGTAGTTGTTTTTTTATTTACTTTGTTCTGTATCAGGATATCGCTCAAATAATTCGTGCTTTCGCGATCAACAATGAAGTAACAAAAAAAGAAAATGTAAAGACAACCTCACAAACTGAAAATGGAGTGATGTCATTGTCGTTGATGATCTTCGAGATGAAGTTGAACCCGCTAATGTCCCAAAGACTGAGGAAACAACAACTGATCATGGTAAAAAAATAACAACAGTATTGTCACAGAATTGTCTATTCAACAACATGTAAGTACATTAACATACTTAATTTTCTATCTTCTACTTTTTTGACGAAAGTGTCACATATTTTCATAAACTCATGTGGTATCTTCTCATGTAGGAGATTAACGATGATGATATCCTAATGGCGCTAATTAAGCGAAACAAATAAACCAAATCAAAATCACTGGAACAACAGGTTGTGTCGACCTTTTGATGAAGATGAAAGCGAAAAAGATGAAGACAATGAAGATGACAAATGAGTTTAGGAAGAACATAACTATTTTAAGTATAGATGGCATTGTTTTAATTATGCTATCATCTTAGTAGTCTCTTTGTTTTATTTCTTTTATTTCCTTTAGCTAGACTACTATTCAGGAGTATGTCTTTTCATTGTGTCTCTTTTTAGGTGTTCTTCAATAAAGGATCAATAAACAAATCTCATCACAGCTTTATAGTTCATTGTTAGTTTACAAGAATGATATGCCATTGGTGAAGAAACTTTTTGATTGAATTTCATTTAAGAAAAGATGGATCTATTAATCTGTCCTTTATGTGTTCTGAATTCACTACCATTGCTTAAGAAAATGACTTTTGGAAGAATGCGTTGCATGAATAAATAAGGAAATGTATCTTTACCCTTTCAACAAGTATACCATGTGAACTAGATACATATGGTTGCATTACTTGATTTGTGTACTATGTACATAGTGTTTAGAAAAGAGGACCCAATACATTCACTTTATAGTTTATACTAAACATAATCAAAGAATTCAAGTTAACTATCTCAACTTATGGTTATGTCCTACTGATTATAATGTGTGTTTTTATAGGACGGATCTATAACCACGAACCCTGTGAAAAATTGATATTGATATATTCACTCTCAAAAAAAAAGCGTGGTTGTTAAGTGATTAAATGGATAAACATCAACTTAAAAAAAAAATTTGGATGTAAAACTAAAAAACAAATATGGTTAGTGATATTGTGATGTAAAACTAAAAAAATTACATTTTGGATATTGTGACGTTACACTAAACTTTATGTGAAGCTTTTTGCCTTTCGGTACTCTTTAGTATGGCTTTGATCCATATGAAAATGTATCTTTGTGTATGATAGGGTGGCATAATGGAGTTGGGTAGGGTAAAAAGCCAAAGACTGTTTATGAGTCAAAAACAAGTTCATGAAAACTATAAAGATCCAATTAAATGCCACATTTTTTATAGTATGTTTCTTCATCAAATGCAGATAGATATGAAAAATATGAAAGAGAGCTACAATCCATTTGAAGCGTTTTAAAATATGTTGTATGTTGACTAACCCATGGGCGAAGGCTTACAGACAATTTTTTTACTATAAGAGTTCCTGCAAAATTAAATCATCTAACACTTCTATAAACCCATGGCCGGTTTTACAAGTTATAAACACAACAAATAAATCCTAATACTCCACTAAAGTCTTGTCATCTAGTTAATAACCAACACAAGTACACCTAAAACTTCATTTCTCCATAAATTGGCAAATCACTCTTGTCCTTCCCTCTCTTTAGCCGTGCCCCTCCTCCTAGAGAGAAGGAGAGCACCTTACACCCTTGTACTCATACCACTAAACTTCCATGGTTTTGTAAAATGGTTTTCTTATGAGTCTTGGGCTATAAATAGGAAGTATAAAGTTAACACTTCACACACATCTCATTTGCATGTAAACACTTCAAACATTTTTCTCTCTTTCACTCACATAAGCCACGGATCAAATAAGCTCTCCAAAACAATTCATACTTTTGATTTTTCAAGGATTACAAGTGTACTAGTGTTATTAGTAGTGATATCTAAGGTGTTGCAAAGTGATTTGGAAGCTTGGGTATTGATTTAGCAAGGGCTTGTTCAAAGAAGAAATTAGGGTTTTCATCATTAGGGTTTTGGATTAGGGTTTGCATTTTGGGGTTTGATTTTTTGTTCATCATCTTCATACACTCTCCTAATTCTATATGAAACCTAAATCTTATTAATTTAGACAATTTTCATATTTTATATAAATGTTATATTGTTAATCACCACCTAGGATTTATTTTATAAGTTTATAACATAAAACAACCATGTACATAATTCAAATACATATTTTTCTATGATGAAATGATGTTAAAAATATGGTAGAACACAAGAACATACTTTATATAAGTGTTGGTTAATTTATAGATTTAGTTTATAAATTAATTGTTGAAAGTTTAATTATAAAGTTAATACACAAATAAATAATGAGAGCTATTGTATTTGAGACAAAGATGAGAACATAAACTTTAGGACCCAAAATAACAAGACATTGGTCTAATTTTAAAATTTTTTTTTTTAAGAAGGGGGATCTTGTACAAATTTAATCAAGTAATAATTTATAAAACTAGTTATAAACTATATATATACATACGAACTGTTTTATACATTTTGAGTAAATTCAAATTTTTAAAAAATATAAACCCTACTAATTTGAATAGTATATTTCATGAGGATTCCAAGCATATAAGGAACTCAAAAAACGGAGCTATAACGAAGAAGTTATGAATTTTACGAGATTACGATAATTAAATATATAAAAGTTTTTTTATTAAAATAGTTTTATAAAAACTGGCA
Organism: Tanacetum coccineum; assembly: GCA_026074375.1. NCBI lineage: Eukaryota > Viridiplantae > Streptophyta > Magnoliopsida > Asterales > Asteraceae > Tanacetum > Tanacetum coccineum. The sequence continues at coordinate 23,655 of BQNB010006430.1, read as the reverse complement.
CTGTTTCGTATCTGATAAAAATATATAAATATTTTATTATGATAGATCGTCTCAATAGAAAATCGTGCATATAAAGAACTCTAAAATCGGAATTAAAACGAAGGAGTTATTAGTTTTACAAGATTTAAAGTTATAAAAATGATTTTATAAACCGTGAGTATTTTATTTGAATAGTTTATCTCGTCACGATCTCATACATATAGAGAACAAGCGAAACGGAGTTAAAACGAGCAAGTTATGAGTTTTTAAAGATTTCAGATAAATAGAAATTACAAAAAAAACTAATTAATTTTTATAAACAATTTTCTACATTTTTATAAAACTACGATAAAGCTGTTAACATCTTAAAATATAATTTACGAATGTTTTCATGTCCGTTTGGGCTATAAAAACATTAAAAAATGTTGTAGTATCATTTATAAATGATTTAGTAGAACGTACTTAACGTTTATAAAATTAATTTACAAAACAAATTAAACTATTTATATATTACCCTTGATATAAACAGTAAAAAATATTTAAATCATGTGATGGTGTTTAACATAATCAATTGTCGTACAACAATAATATTTCTTTACAGATGCAAATACTTAAACATTTATTTAACAAGTACAATTTAAATATTGTTTTCACTTTTATAAATTAAACAAAAACTAGTACGTAGTGATGTAACTCTATAAATTATATTGTGATATTTATATTAAATACATTATACTCATACGGCCTATAATTAATTAGGTGCATTCCTTATGCGTTTGAGACGATTAACTTTGTGATTTGGAGATAATCACTACTTTTAGTAGAGGTGAGTTTATTAGCCCCACTTCACTTGTTTATAATTACTTTACAATCATCGGGGAGAATACATGCTCATTTACAAATTGTTACATACTTGTTTACATACTTATTTACAAACTCATTTACATACTCTTCCACATACTTGCTTACATACTCATTCTCATACTCAATTACAAACTCATTACATGATTAATTTCAAACTCGTTTACATACTCGATTACATACTTGATTTCGCAACTCGTTTACATGCTCCTTTATAAAATTGTTAAATGCTCGGGTGTTCCAGGTAGGGCACCCGTCTATACCTGTCCACTAAATAATGCTCGGGTGTTCCAGGTAAGGGCAACTGTGTCACACCCCCAAACGGTCCTGGTCGGAAAATGTGTCCCGGACGGACGTAATAATAATACATCACACAAGATCAGTAAAGGACCACTTAGGACGTTTGATAAAACATAACTCATTGCTTTGATTAAAAACAAAACAAGTCTTATAATAATCTAACCGAACTGAAATCGTTTTTAGCGGAACTAAGACAAATGCTTCGGAACCCATAACATTTGTTTGAACAACGATATATAAATAAAGATAAAATATTTCTTGAAAGACAACCGCGCAATGCATCAACATCAATTAGCACCTCCAAGAATCATCCACCTAGAGCACCTGAGAAAAACATGCTTAAACATAAATATAAAGTTGGTGAATCATAGTTTGATTTAGTACTAATGAGGAGGACCACAAGTTCACAGTACGCATGCGACAGTTATAACAGATACAACTTCACATAAAAAGAATTTACTGTTGCGCTAAGCTCATGACACCAAGCTCAATTCAAAGAAGCATATTATATGCCAATCAAGAAATTAACTGCCCTAGAGATATCTGACCAAGATAACCTAGTGAAATCCGACATGGTATATATCTGTTTGTTCGTGTCTCCCGAATCTAGTAAGCGCTACTTACCCGGATAGGGATAATTAGTCCCAATAGATCTATTTACTACTTCGCGCTACAACATTAACCATAACGGTTCGTTAAGAAATTAACGGTTTATGATATTCTGGCATATGACCTATTGCAACTTAGGCAACACTAATCAGTGAAAAAGTAACGTAAAGTAACTGTGTCCATAGTTTAAAAACAAGCAATGTTCTCACCCCAAAGTAGTAAAGTAGAAATAGTAAAACGTGGGGCTATGAACTCACCTTTAGCAAATGGTGAGATAAATATCAATGAAAGATTATAGGTCCTAACTTTTGCACCTAAATCAATGACGCGTCTTAGAAAGACGAAAAGTATACGAAACTTGTACGAATCGTTTATAAGAGAAAAAAGTCATCCATGTGTGTTTGTGCTTTGGCTTAATTAACAAAACGTGATTAAATAAAATTATAGAGTTTTTCGATAAGTTTTGGCGTTTAACCAAAAATTACCATTTTTAGTAAGTTTCTATTTTAGGAAAGTTTTTAGTTTCGGGACGTTAATACCGTCCCTCTATTTGCTAAATCCATATTTCCCTAAACGCACTAGAGAATCCTAAACGTCTAACTTCCATGCCTATCTTGTTAATATTCACTAAACTTACTATTTTTAGTAACCTTAACGCTTTCCCTAAAATATGTTAACGACGTTTCTAATGATACTAATCAATATATATGTGATCATATATGTTTCGCTAGTGTTTTAAAAGCTCAAATCATCCCGAAAGCGTCTGAAAACTCATTTTACTATTCACATCAGCACCTGCATTAACTATTTTGCCAAAGGGATTGCCTCTTGTTGTTGTCGAGAACGTCGACGATTACGTCTTCTCGGAATTGTGTATTCCAAGGAAGAACGAGTGCGCATGCACTAGTGAAAATAATAAAAAGAAGAATTTGGGATTAAGAAGATTATTTTTGGGGAAATTTACAATTTTTAGTATTTATTAGGAAGGAAAACAAAAAGAAAAATATTTTTGGTAACCGTTAATTACAAGCTTCACGATAAGTCTCCAAGATTACGCACAAGTGAGCGGAAAGGCTTAGCGAGCCGCAATGACTTCTTAGCAAGTAGCTATCACCTTTCCTTATACTCACCTTATAGTTTGTAAACTCGAAGGTCCGTCGTACCTCGCGAGTAACTCACGATTAATTTTGTTGTTTATTGGAATGGTTTAAGATGGATAGCTAGTATCCAAATATGTTTATTTTATTTTTGTATTTTAACTAATTCGATAGGAATCGAATTAATGAACGTTTTGTATTTTTATATAATATATACAAAAATAGCAAAGTAACTTCCAAGAAGGAAGAGTGTTCAAAACTCTACTTCAACGAATATCCTCAAAAATCGTTCACGTCTTCCCCGGCAACGGCGCCAAAATTTGGTACGTGTGTAAGCACTAGTCAAATTTATATATGTATAGTATAAATCCCGTGACAATTCTTTCCAAATTACTTCTCAAACAAGAGAATATAAAAGGATAAAATCTCACTTAAGAAAACACAATACGTATATTTTTAACCGGGAAGTATTTTCTTCTCGGGTCGTATCCCAACGAAGTCGTGAATTGAAATTCGGGAATAATTCGGATTCGAGTCAAGAATGGATAAAGGATTTTTGAATTTTGAATTACACTACGAATATAATAGCACAATTAAACTATAAAAACGATTAAAGAATTAAAAACGGTTAACTAATACGAAAAATTAACAAACGTGAATTAAAAATGTGAGCTAAAACTAGAATTTAAAATCTAAAGCACTAATACTAACAAATTTTATACCTAAAAATCACAAAATTAAAAAGAAAATTTTAGGAAAAAGAATTAGAATTTTTTAGCTATTTTTGTATTTTCTATGAATTTTTAAAGAAAAATGAATTAACTAAAAACCTATTTTAATTTCTAGAAAATGCAAATTTAATTGGAAAAATAAAGAAAAATGATATTTAACTACTAAAAAGGTGCAGAAAACTAATGATATAAAAATGCCCAATTTTTACTAATCAATTGAAACCTAATTTTGCTTATTAAAACATAAACCCTAATTTTATTAAACCTAATATTAAAAATATTAATACTATTTTATTTAACCTAAAAGAACAGGGTAGAAAGTGCAAAAGATGAAAGTAAAGGGTAGGCGGGGAAAGTAACAGATATTTACACTATAGTGAAAACAGAACACCCTTAACTATTGAGAAAATACCAAACAGACCCTACGACTTAAACAAAATTTAGCTTATTACAAAAGTGAAAATAAGCAAAACTCAAAACAGAAAAGTTGGACCTGAGCTTTTCTACTACAACTTTAATAAAAGCACTTTGACATTTTAACTACTGAATAAGCAAGAAATTTAACTTTTTAAACTGTGCTACAGTAACTATGATGTTTCTTAGAAATTCTAACTTTTCTAAACTTTGGCTTATTTCTAGCTTAATACTCAATGAAAGTAAAAACCAAAAGAAACTACAAGAAGCTTATGATGTGTACTAAAGATATCTAAAAAGAAATAAGCCAAAAGAAAACTAGATTAACAAGAAATTTGCTCTTAAAAAGTGAAGGTTCAGGCTTGATGACTGTTATTAAGCAATTCCTAATAAGCCTAATGATACAACTTTTGCAGGAGAATTAAGGCTGAACTAAAACTTAGAAATGAAAATTAACAGATGATCTATATAAAGCTATAGGAAAACTACTAAATTGCTTAAGGCTAAGTTCTTACTACCTACTTACAAGTGCTAAAAGGTAGCTAGAAAAATGATGAGAATCAGCAGTGGTAACTGAGTTACCACTGCTAATGCTGATGTATTTGGCAAAGTCTTAAATGCAGGCTAAGTCTATAAGTTTAGGACTCTTAAACTAACTATCTTAATGTTTCTAAGCTTTCATTATCCCAAATTTAACACTAAAATGCTGTGAGTGACCTAACTCTAAAACTTCTTAACACTTTAAGTTGTCCTGGTGCTAGCAATAGCTTCTTAAGCTTTAAATTTTGAAAATCTACAATCTAACTTTCAAATCCTTTTTAAAACTTGAAAACTTTGAAAATCTCAACTATGTAAAGTATTTTGACAATATCCTGTTGACTTTTAAAGTCAAAAACACCTTATACCAAACACTACTTAACAAATACTGTCCTAACTGAATTTTATCTGAAATCTATTTTAAAACTAAAACTGCTAAATCCTTTTATCTACTCAGTCTTAGACTCAACTAATAAAGCTATCTAAACACTAAAATCTAAGGCTTATGTTCTAAAAAACACTAGTTACTCAGCTAAGTATTTAACACTAGTAAGAACAGTATCAACCAAGAGGATTATTTAGCTAGAATTAGTAATGGAAAATTAAAAACAGATAAAACTAATGATCAACTAAACAAACTTTAATAAGGAATAAGCACAACTGAATTCACAATAAGCATCTAGAATAAGCTTCAAATGCTAAAATGAAAAATAGAAAGTGAAACCTGAAGTTTTGTAATCTCAGACACTAGGCCACTCCTGTTGAGTGAATGACCTTAAAAATCAATGTCCTAATGGCTCCTAGCCTCTAGACCAAGAGCACTTAGCTCAATAAGCTTCTTTGAGCTTATTCTTCCAAAAGCTTCCAATTTTGAATGAATTAACTCAAGTAATCATTATATTTGATTTGAATGATCAAATTAAGTACTTTGACTGACTTTTAAACTAACTTTGACTTAAAACGAACTTGTTAACTTGTATAAGCTACAATGAGCTTATTAAGAGCTTATTATGTAAAATCAGCTTATTATATGAGATTTAAGAAAAATTAAGAACACTACTGATTTTTATTTCTTATAAACTGAAAGTACAAGTGAAAGTAGGTAAAGTACAAGTGATGAAATGCTTTAAACTTTGAATGAAACAAATTGTTTACAAAAACGTGAACAGTAAAGCTTAAAACTGAAAATTTGAAAATTTACTAACTAAAAACTAAAACTTGGAACTCTTTAACAGTTGTCCTATCCTGTCTATATATAGGGACTTGAAGAAGAAGAGAAGAGGATGAAGCTTCTTTTTTTTCTTAGCCGTTTGATCCAATTTGAAGAAATTGTAGCCGTTGGATGTTTCTTGCCACGTGTCTGAGCCAATGAGAAGCTGCCACATCACTTAATTGACGTGGCGAATGACTTTGATTGGTGGGGTGGAGTGGAGATGAACTGGAAAGGGATTTGGAGTGCTTGGGTTTGTTCGAGCTTATTGGCGGGAAAAATGGTTACAAAGGTTGTTAGGAAGAAAGGTTATCCCGCGTTTGTGTTTGAAAGTTTGGGATTATTGCATAACAAGCCCTTGTGTTTCTTTTTCAAAAGTGTAGTATATAAGTGAGTTTGAGAATTGGCATTTCTGGCCCTTGTAGTTTTTAAAACAGGAAATGGGCTTTGAGTTGGGCTTGTTTGGTGAAAATGTAATCCGAGTGTAGTATAGGAATGGCCCAAGGGCATTTTGGTAATTTTGCATCCACTTCAAAGGGTAGAATGGTCATTTCACTTCAAACTTTGACTTGACTTTTCATGATTTTGACCTCCTTTGACTTAATTTGACTTTTCCTTTGTGTCGGGCTGATCCGGCTTTGATATCTTTCTTCATGTCTTCACTTGATCACTTGCCTTTTCCGTTTCTTGTCGGTTTTGGTCGTTTTTGCTCACTTTTACCTCATTTGTCTTTAATTCCTGCACTCATGCATTAAACACACAAATACACATATCTTTTGGCATTTTTGGTCATTTTTGCAAGTTTTTACGGGTTTTAAACATGTATAATTAAACATCTATCAAAATTCCCCCAAACTAAGCAATTGTGTGTCCCCACGCAATTTTATCAATTGTACACTTGAGAACCATTGAATCAAAAACTCTTTAAACTTGCAAAATTAAGACTACTAGTTCTCAAAGTGCCCCGGTCTTTAACCTTTTATCCAAAAATGACCTTTTGAAAAACATTCATAGCACTTTTCATATTCCACACTTATAAACACATTAATGGCCTTCATTGCACTTTCTTGCAACTTTTAGGATCACCGAATAAGGATATCCTTATTATTAGAGCACAAAGATAGGAATTAAATTCATCATCCTCGATTTTTTTACTAGTCCTTTCACTAAGCAATTAAACAAGATCACTTGTCAATATAAGTTAAGATGTTAAGCCTCATATTTATAACTTGTGAACCTTTGAACTCCCAACATGGATATATGATTAGGTGATGATACTCGGTTTAATAGAACCATAGATCAATTTGGACTATAGTTGTATCTAATTCACAATACAACTCAAAGCTCAAAGATTGAAGGGTCAAAAGAATGACTTGGTTTTAGAAAAGGAAACTCAAACCATTTTTATTCTCTTATTTATTCACAACTCACACAATAAATTAAATCTAGGAAGAATGTTCTTAGTTGCGAAACCGCACCTCCGTAGGCACCGGGGGTTTGGTAGCCATCAACAACTTTCCTAGACGATGTCTTTCGACACAATAAATTAACCCTTAGCCTTTAGGCTTTATTGCATAGCACTTTGCTATTTATTAAGATGCATATTTGCATTTATTATAATGCTTCATTGGCATTTATTCATATACTTTGCGAAATGGAAAAGATTTCACTTTTAGAAAACCAAGTAATTAAGTTGAACCAACATTCTTACTTACAAATAAAGTAAGGCTTTTTCTAGAACATTGATTGACTTAGTTAAATTAAACCGAGCAAGTATGATTAGGTGTTTTAGAAGCTTATGGGAGAAAAAGAACACAAGTTACTCATATGATTTTTAAGACGAATCCTTGCTTAGCATACAAACTTATATTTAACGGATCACTTCTTGTTCTTCACATATCTAAAATCCAAAGCAATAGGATTTGTGAAAGCTTCAAGTAAAAGAACTAGCTAGGGTTTTTGCCCGTCGAGTCAAAATTAATTCTTATTCTCACCATCGGAAGACCAAAAAGTGGTGTTTTTATCAAAAAGCAAGCATCTTTTTCATGCAAAAATTTAAAAATTTCATCACTTTTTCACTTCATAATCAAAAGGTTCATTTCGGAAGGTAAAGACAAGGTTGCGTGGCATGTGAAACATATCGAAGATATACCCCCCCAAACTAAGATGAAACATTGTCCTCAATGTTTTGAAAATAAGGGCAAGGGTAATCAAAAAGCATTAATCTTTGAAAACAATTTTTAAAATATGCCAAAAGATATAATGTTAGTTCGATACGGAAGGATATGAGGTTTCCAAAATTATGAAGGAGAGCTTGGAGACCAATTGATGGAAATTGCGGGAATTCGGTTGTCCTTCCACAATATGAACCATGATAGAAGAGTCATCCAAAACCCGGAAACCTAGACAAAAAAATCACAAACCACAAGAAATGGAAAAGAACAAGTCTCCTCTCATCATTTTTTATTGTTAGCTCAAAAACAACTACTAAACGAAAACGGCTTAGTTTTTGTTCACCGAGTACAAGCTATACTCGACCCCGAATTGAGTTGTCCTTAGGGAAGCAAAGAGAAAATAGAAAGAAGATAAAAAGGATAAGCATGGGGTGCCTCCCACGAAGCGCTTGTTTATTATAGAGTCCCCTAGCTTGACTCATTTCCCCCAAACTAGGTTATCATGGTGGGTCGGTCTTAACATCCGGGATAATCACATTAGGTACATCCTCTCCAAAATAGTGTTTCACCCTATGACCATTGACTTTAAAATTTGGACCATCCTTTTGAGAAAGTTCAATTGTTCCATATGGGTAAACATTAGCAATCGTAAATGGTCCCGACCATCGGGATTTAAGCTTCCCCGAGAAAATCTTTAGTCTTGAGTTAAAAAGGAGCACTTGATCCCCAACATTAAAAACTCGGTTTTTAATCTTTGAATCATGTAACCTTTTTGTTTTCTCCTTATAAAGCAAAGAATTCTCATAAGCTTCATCCCTTAATTCGTTAAGCTCATTGATTTGTGACTTTCTATTTTTACCCGCAAGATTAAGGTCTAAATTAGTTTGCTTAAGGGCCCAAAAAGCTTTATGTTCCAACTCAATAGGGAGATGGCAAGCTTTTCCGTAAACCAACCTATAAGGAGTACATCCGGTAGGTGTTTTGTAGGCGGTTCGGAAAGCCCATAGAGCATCGTCAAGCTTTATCAACTCAAGAAGTCTATTCTCACCTATGGTTCTTTCTAAAATCCTTTTAATTCCCCTATTTGAAACCTCAACTTGACCACTCGTTTGTGGGTGGTAAGGAGTCGAAAGACGATGGGTCACACCATACTTTGCCATGACCTTTGCAAATTGGTCATTACAAAAATGTGTGCCTCTATCACTTATTATAGCACGAGGGGTTCCAAATCTAGCAAAAAGACTTTTTAAGAACTTACAAACAACTCTAGCATCATTAGTAGGTAAAGCCTTAGGCTTCACCCATTTTAGACAAAAAGTCCACTCGCAACTAAGAATACTATTCCTACTACTTGATGGAAATGGACCCCATGAATCAATCCCCCACAAATCAAAGATTCACAAACGTGTATGCATTTTGAGGCATCTCATCTCTTTGAGAGATTTTGCCTTGTCTTTGACAAGCATCACAATGTTTAACCAAGTTGAAAGCATCTTTATAGATGGTGGGCCAAAAGAATCCGGTGTCAAAGACTTTACGAGCGGTGTAATTGGCACTATGATGGCCTCCCGTAGGTCCGTTGTGACAAGCCATGAGAATCTCATTAGCCTCTTTGCCAAAAACACATCGTCTAATGACTTGGTCCGCACAAATTTTAAACAAGTACGGGTCATCCCAATAGTAATGTTTAGCATCTTTGAAAAACTTTTTCTTTTGTTGAGAACTCATTCCTTTTTTAACAAAATTACCCGCATGGTAGTTCGCTAAGTCGGCGAACCATGGCGTGGTATTATCACTAAGCATATTCACATTGTTAAGCACATTATCATTCACATTAATCTCTTTGACCTCTTCAACTTTCCCTAGTGACTCTAAAGGAAAAGACTCGGTTATATCTTGCTTTTCAAGTTCATTCTTGTGAGGGTTCTCAAGTCTAGAAAGGTGATCGGCGGCTACATTCTCGGCTCCTTTTTTGTCCCTTATTTCAAGATTGAACTCTTGGAGTAAGAGAATCCACCTAAGTAACCTTGACTTAGCATCTTGCTTAGCCATTAGGTACTTAATAGCCGAATGATCCGTATACACTATGGTCTTCGATAAGACTAGATAGGGTCGAAACTTCTCTAAGGCATATACTACGGCTAGCATTTCCTTTTCGGTTGTAGTGTAATGAAGTTGAGCCCCGGTCATAGTCTTACTCGCATAGTGAATAGGATGAAAGTGTTTATCCTTTCTTTGACCTAGAACGGCTCCTAAAGCAAAATCACTTGCATCACACATGATTTCAAAATCGTAATCCCAATTAGGCACAACAAGTATTGGTGATTCAATCAACTTCTTCCTAAGATCATTAAAAGCTTGTTTACACTCATCCGAAAAGACAAAAGGAGTTTCTTTTTCCAAAAGATGAGTCATGGGTCTTGCAATTTTTGAAAAGTCTTGTATGAACCTTCGATAAAAACCCGCATGACCTAAAAAACTTCGAACTCCTTTTACCGTGGTCGGGTAAGGTAATTTAGCTATCACTTCTACTTTTGCCCTATCAACTTCTAAACCGCTTTTAGAAATTTTATGTCCCAAAACTATTCCTTCTTTTACCATGAAATGGCATTTTTCCTAATTAAGCACAAGATTTGTTTCTTCACATCGATTAAGCATTTTATCAAGATTATCAAGGCACTTTGAAAAATTATCCCCAAAAACCAAAAAGTCATCCATAAAAACCTCCATGGTTTTCTCTATCATGTCATGGAATATGGCCGTCATGCACCTTTGAAAAGTCCCCGGTGCATTACAAAGGCCAAAAGGCATTCTTTTGTAGGCAAAGGTCCCATAGGGGCAAGTAAAGGTGGTCTTTTCTTGGTCTTGTGGGTCAATCGGGATTTGAAAGTACCCGGAAAATCCGTCTAAGAAGCAATAGAACTCATTCCCCGCTAACCTTTCAAGCATTTGGTCCATGAAAGGCAAGGGAAAATGGTCCTTCCTAGTGGCATCATTCAATTTCCTATAATCAATGCAAACTCTCCAACCGGTCACAAGTCGGGTTGGAATGAGTTCATTGTCATCATTCATCACTACGGTCATCCCTCCTTTTTAGGCACGCAATGAACCGGGCTAACCCATGGGCTATCCGATATGGGGTAAATCAAGCCGGCATCAAGAAGCTTGATGACCTCTTTCTTAATGACCTCATGTATTTTAGGGTTGACCCTTCTTTGCATTTGAACCACCGGTTTGTAATCATCCTCCATTAAGATTTTGTGGGTACAAAACTTTGGGTCAATTCCCTTAATGTCGGAGATTTTCCAAGCTAGAGCACTTTTGTGAGCCTTAAGAACCTCAATAAGTTTTACCTTCTCATCATCTTTTAAATCTTTTGAAATTATGACGGGTAGTTTATTATCCTTTTCAAGAAAAGCGTATTCAAGATGAGAAGGCAACTCTTTGAGTTCAAGCTCGGGTGGTTCCTCTATTGATGTTTTGACCGATTCAACATTTTTGACTTCCTTTTTGAACTCAAGAGGAGTGAGTGGTGAAAAAGGATCATCATTTAAAACTTCAAGCAATTTTTCCAAGTAAGTTACATCACCCTCCTCATCATTAAATTCATCGTTTAAATCCATGTTTAAAGATTCATCATGTTTTAAAAACTCTTCTATTTCTTCCTCAAGAATCATCTCACTTCCTTCAAAAGGAGTGAAAGAAGGAGGATCCGAAATGATAGAAGTGGAATCACCACTCTCGGTAAAGTCTAAGACTTTTGGAGCATACTCCGCACAAGTTGCATCAATAAGGTCAATTCGTTTCACGGATTCAAAATTATCATAAGAAATTGTGGGAGTATCACCACACTTTAATATCAAAGATTGATCATCATGTCTTAAAATGATCTCCCCCTCATAAACATCAATCAAGGCATGAGCTGTGCTCAAAAATGGCCTTCCTAAAATCAAAGGAACACGGGGGTCCGCAACAAAGTCTAATATCACAAAATCGACCGGGAAATAGAATTTTCCGACCTTAACGAACACATTTTCGGCTATCCCGAGGGGTTTAGAAATTGTTCGGTCGGCTAATTCTAGAACCATTCTAGTACTTGTAAGGTCGGGAAGTCCAAGTTTTTTCCAAATAGACAAGGGCATGAGATTGATACTTGCACCTAGATCCGCTAGTGCCAAGTGATTATCAAACTCCCCAAAATCACAAGGAATGAGAAATCGTCCTGGGTCACCAAGCTTTTCGGGAAGCTTTTTGAGAATGACCGCGGAGCAATTAGCATTCATTGGTGTCTTTGTTATCTCAATCAATTTGTCCTTGTTACTTAACAACTTTTTGATCATTAAGGCAAATTTGGGCATGTGGACAAGAGCATCCGCAAAGCTAAGCTCAAAGTGAAGATCACGGAAGATTTCTATGAACTTTGAAGCTAAGATATCATCTCTTTCACGATTCTTGTCCTTTTCAACTCTTGAAGGGTAAGGCAAATTTGTCTTATTCTTGAAAGGTTCATTAACAACTCTAGGCTCAACAATAGGTTTTTTTTCTTTATTTTGGACCTTTTCCTTGTTTTGGACTACCGGAGGTTGGACTCTTGTGGTACTTTGTGAACTTGTGGGTTGCACTTGGTCCTTTGTCACCTCAGTTTCCTTACCATCCTCATTGTCCGGATTGACATAAGGAGGAGGCATAGGAGGTAATGGTCCATCATAGGCCAAACCACTCCTAGTGGTGATAGCCTTGACTTCATTTCTAGGATTAGGAATAGTATTACTTGGTAAAGTTCCTGAACCCGATGCATTGTTATTTCCCATTTGCTTTTGAAACATGTTAAGCATCATATTTTGAAAATTCCTTTGCTCATTTTGAAAATCTTGTTGTTCCCTTTTGAAATCATTCAAATTCTTTTGCAAATTATTCAAAGTAACATCATTTGCTTTTGTGTAAGCCTCAAATCTAGCATAAGTCACCGGAACTTGTGTACTCGGGGCTTGATAAGCTTGAGCTTGTTGAGTTAAGCCAGAGTTAGCTCCATGGTTAACTTGGTTCCCATTATTCCCATTCCTATTGTAACCTTGATTAGCATTCACATTCCTATTGTTATTTTGTTGATTAAAGCCCGGTGGTCTTATTTGGTTTGCTAAGTTGGGAGTACGGTACCCGGAATTTCCATTTTGAACAAAATTACCAACCGAAGCGGTTTGTTGAAATTGTTGGAAATTATCATGATAAACCGGGTACTCATAACCTCCTCTAGTCATTGGGCACACATTATAACTATGATTACTACCACAAGTAGTACACCTTTCCTCCACCGCTTTAATCGGAACGGGAGTAGGCACAAGAGCTTTCATCATATTTTTCATCTCATTCATTTCATTCCTAAAAGTCAAAGTCATCTTATCCTCTAATGCCGCCGCCATTTGTTGGAATTCGAAGTTAGATGATGAAGAAGTAGAAGAAGATGGAGGAGCATTCGTACTCACTCGCATCACGGCGTTCCGTGAACATCTAACTTTGGCTTTATTCTCTATGATTTGTAATCCTTCGGTTGGACTTTTGTAGAGAAAATTGCCACCGGCAGCGGAATTAAGAGAATCTTGATCATTATAGCTCAATGAATTGTAGAATGTGTCTAATTGGTGCATGAGTGAAAATCCGTGATGAGGACACTTCCTTAGAAGTTCCTTGAAACGCTCCCAAGCTTCGGAGAAAGATTCTTGAGCAATTTGTCGAAAATTCGTTATTTCATTCCGAAGATTGGTCGTCTTAGAAGGTGGAAAGAAAAAGTTGATGAACTTAGACACTAAGTCATCCCATGTAAGAATAGAATTCGGGGGTTCTTTGTCGAGCCATGTTTTGGCAACCCCGTCAAGAGAAAATGGAAAGAGAAGAAGTTTGATGGTGGTGTTAGGTACATCCGGGTACCTTTGATTATTAGTTATGCTCTCAAAATGACGAATATGAGCATGAGGCTCCTCATCATTACCTCCTCGAAAAATTCGATTTTGAACAAGATTAATGAGAGAGGATTTTAGTTCAAAATTTTGAGCATTGATGTGTGGTACAACTATAGCACTTTCAAACCCCCCCGGTGGGAGCTTGAAGTTGCTCGGCCATAGGTCGGTCATCGGCCATTTGAATCGGATACTTATCAACAATAGGGATTGCCTCTTGTTGGTGTCGAGAACGTCGACGATTACGTCTTCTCGGAATTGTGTATTCCAAGGAAGAACGAGTGCGCATGCACTAGTGAAAATAACAAAAAGAAGAATTTGAGATTAAGAAGATTATTTTTTTGGAGAAATTTACAATTTTTAGTATTTATTAGGAAGGAAAACAAAAATATTTTTGGTAACCGTTAACTCCAAGCTTCACGATAAGTCTCCAAGATTACGCACAAGTGAGCGGAAAAGCTTAGCGAGCCGCAATGACTTCTTAGCAAGTAGCTATCACTTTTCCTTAAACTCACCTTATAGTTTGTAAACTCAAAGGTCCGTCGTACCTCGCAAGTAACTCACGATTAGTTTTGTTGTTTATTGGAATGGTTTAAGATGGATAGCTAGTATCCAAATTTGTTTATTTTTTATTTATTTTTTTATTTTTTTTACTAATTCGATAGGAATCGAATTAATGAACGTTTTATATTTTTATACAAAAATAGCAAAGTAACTTCCAAGAAGGAAGGATCTTCAAAACTCTACTTCAACGAATATCCTCAAAAATCGTTCACGATTTCGATCCCCGGCAACGGCGCCAAAATTTGGTATGTGGTATAAGCACTAGTCAAATTTATATATATATAGTATTAATCCCGTGAAAATTCTTTCCAAATTACTTCTCAAACAAGAGAAATAAAAGGATAAAATCTCACTAAAGAAAACACAATATGTATATTTTTAACCGGGAAGTATTTCTTCTCGGGTCGTATCCCAACGAAGTCGTGAATTGAGATTTGGGAATAATTCGGATTCGAGTCAAGAATTGATAAAGGATTTTTGAATTTTGAATTACACTACGAATATAATAGCATAAACTAAAAACAATTAACTAATATGAAAAATTAACAATCGCTGACAACTCAAATGTCGAGCTCCAAAGAGCATTTAACAATCTAAAAGCACTTCTATTTAACAAATTTAATACCATACAACCCTCCCCATTTAACAACCCACCTAACCAACCACAATGCCACACTCAAACTAACCATAAACCACCAAAAAAATCCATACAAACCCCCCCCCCCCCCATACAATACATCCCTACAAACACATGTGAATATACTCAACAAAAACCAAACATGTTTCTCACACACATTCCATAACCACAAAATTCTCATTTCATACCTCCTTTTCCCAACCCACCCATACCCTAGCTATGTGATGTTAAAAAGAACATTAATACAAAACTGAACCCACTCCCCCCTAGCATTCCCCCTACCCTCCCCCCCCCCCCCCACAACCCCTCCTTAATCCCCTCTCCTTTTTTCCCCCCCCCCCCCCCCCCCCCATTGATTACGTTAAGACAACAACCCCCGCCCAACCCCCCCCCCCCCCCCCCCCCCCCCCCCCCCCCCCAACCCCGCCCCCCATATAAAAATACCTCACCCCCCTCCTAGAAAATACAAACTCAATTGGAAAAATAAAGAAAAATGGTTTTTAACTACTTAAAAGGTGCAGAAAACTAAAGGAACAAAAATGCCCAAATTATATAAAGCAATTGAACCTTAATTTTGTCAATTAAAAACCTAACCCTAATTTTTTAAACTAAAATTAAAAATAATAAAACTATTTTATTAAACCTAAAAGAACAGGGTAGAAAGTGAAATAAAAGAAAGTAAAGGGTAGGCGGGGTAACTGTCTAAAATTTACACTATAATGAAAACGGGTAACCCTAAACTATCTAGAAAATACAAAACAGACCCTACGACTTGGCTTATTTTGGCTTATCTAAAAAGTGAAAATAAGCAAAAACTTAAAACTACAAAGTTGTACTTGGGCTTATACTCTACAACTTTAACAAAAACACTTTTGACTTTTATCCACTCAATAAGCTAGAAAATAAGCTTTTTGTTCTGTGTTACAGAAACTATGCATTTCCTATCTTTTTAAAACTTTGGCTTATTTCTAACTTATTACTACATGAAAATGAAAACCAAAAGAAGCTATAAGAAGCCTGTGATGTATAATAGGGATGTCTAAAAGAATTAAGCTAAAAGTTAACAAGCTTAATGAGAAATTTACTATTAGAAAATGCTAAGTTCAGCTTATTTCTAAAATTAAGCTATACCTAATAAGCTATCTAGCTTATTACTAAATCCTAGAAGTTAAAATTTTGCACATAAGCTCTCCTATGAACTTTGAATAAACCTATATATAAGGATTTTGAAAATGAAAACTAGAGAATAGAAATCAAAAGAAAATAAGCTAAAACTCTAAAATGCTATAATACCACTTTTGCAGGTAAAATTAAGCTAGACTAGAACTTAAAATTGAAACTAAGAAGCTTATCTATGTTAAGCTAATGGAGATCTACAAAGGTGCTTAATACTAAAGTTTAACTCCTAAATATAAATGCTAGAAAGAAGCTTAGAAAATGAATGAGCAACAACAGTATTAAATGTTGATGCTGATGCAATTGGCCAAATGTGTATATGCAGGCTAAGTTTCTTAACTAAAACTCTTACACTCTTTATCCAAATGTATCTAAACTTACATTAACTAAATTTGAGCTCTAAGATGCTTATGAAACACTAAACTCTAGAATTACTTTGAACTAAAAACTGCCCTGGTGCTGGCAAGTTTTTTAAGAGCTTAAAACTTTGAAAAACTACAAACTAATTCTCAAAACCTTTTTAAAACTTGAACATGTTGTCAAATTCAACTAAGTAAAATGATTTGACAGGAAAATGTTGACTCTAAAGGTCAAATTCAGCTTAACCCAAACACTAGTTAATATTCACTGTCTAAACTAAAATTTGTTTAAAATCTATTTTAAACTAAAACTGCTAAAACCTTATAGCTACTCAAGTTTAAACTAACCTAATAAAGCTATTTTAACACTAAAATTCCTAGCTTATTAAAGGTAATAAGCCTGTTTGTCAGCTAGGCTTATCTTACTATAAAACAGACTTAAAGTGAAAATGAAACTTTATAGAGTTCTATCTACAAAGCTTAAAAACTTTTGAATTTCTAGGTTATCTAAACAATATTGAATGAGATTAAGCACACACAAAGTCAATAACAAGCAAATTGATTAAGCTCAAATGTTACAATGAAATATAGAAAATTAAACCTGAAATTGTAGTCTCAGAACTATAAGTCACTCTTTCTGAATGAGTGACCTTAAAACATAAACCTAATGTGGCACCTTGCCTCTAAACCAAGAGCTTAAAGCTATAAGCTCAATAAGCTGAATTTAGCTTATTTTTCCTCAATGCTTCCAAATTTGAACTTAATTGAACAATTGAACACTTAATAGACTAAAACAGTTTGTAAAGGACTTTTAACTAAATTTAAACAACTTTAAAACAAGAGAAAACAAAATAAGCTATATTTAGCTTATTACAAGCTTATTGACTAAAAACGGCTTATTACATGAAAACTTAAGAACAAACACAACACAACTAGCTTTTATTGCTTAGAAATGAAGAATACAAGATTAAAAACAGTACGTACAACTAAATTTGAAAATTTAAAAGCTTAAGTTGCAAAATGAATAGTACACGTAGCTAAAAAGGAAAAATTACAAAGAAGATTGAAAATTTAACTATCTAACTACTAACTCTTCTCACTCTGAATATTTGAGCTTCTATTTATAGAGAGAGGTGAAAAGAAGATGAGAATCTCAGTTAATCCAAGCCCTTGATCTATTCTCTTTGAATTTAAGCCGTTGGATCCAAATCGTGAGGTGTTCGGACCAATTAGATGTTGCCAGGTGTCTCAAATGACATGGTAATGGAGAAAATACGAGGTAGGGTGAGAAGGGAGAAGCAGGGAAGGGTTTTTACGAAGTTGGGTTAGTTTCGGGATTTGGCGGGAAAGTTTGTTGTAGGGTTGTTAGGAGAAATTTTGACCCGCGTGTGTTTGAAAACTTTGGCTTAATGGCATAAGTGGTCCTTGCGTTTCATTGTTCCAAAATCTAGTGTAAAATAACTTTGTAAATTGTCAACTCTGGTCCTTGAACTTTTCTATCTCCTTTTTCCTCTTAATAACCAACTTTCTCACTTTGACAACTTTGGTCCTTGGACTTTCAAAACATCCAAATGAGCTCTTAAACTTTGCAAGCTTGTCATTATTGATCCTTTTTCTTCAATTGAGTCTTCATTGACTTTCTTTTCTTGTGTCGGGCTGATCCGGCTTTGATAATTTTCCTCAAATCTCTCTCTTGTACTTGTCTCTTCCGTTTCTTGTCGGTTTTTGGTCGTTTTTGCTTCCTTTTGTCTTTACATATCAAATCCTGCACAATAGACACAAAAGCACACAAATTTCTATCCTTTTGGCATTATTTCTTAGCTTTTATTGGCAAAATCCCGGGTATTTTATATATACAATTTAGCACTTATCAGTGGTTTTAATGGTGTTTGATTAATACGAGAATAGTACCAATGAAGGATGTTTTAAGCAGTGTAGATTTTTAATTAGAAAATTTTGAATGAATTGGGTGTTTGTGTGGAGGAGGTGTACGACACAAAGAGAGACAAAGAGCAAGAGATATTTTTTTTTCTTTACTATGTGAAGTTAGTTGATGAGAATGGTTTTAGGAGACCAAGGCATGCATTATGGTTATACAAGTGTCCTAAGACACTATAAAAATTAGCCACCTCATGAGATGAGGTGGTGATTTAGCTAACTTGTTGATATTATTTTGTATTTAGGGTATAAATTTTAAGATAGGTAGGTAGTTTTGAGGCTAACGGTTATCAACGTAAAATATAACGAAAGTTAAGGCGAAACCACGAAGTAAAAACGAATAGAATAAAAATAGTTCTACATTAATCAGAGAACTTTATTGAAAATTTAATTACTAAGGGCTCGAGACGGATAGAAAATTCTTAACACAGTTTAAAATAAAATGGAGACGAGAGTTATGAATCGAGTAAAAGTAAAAGTAAAAATAAAATTTTACTAAAGAGGTAAAAATAAGAATTTATAGGAATATTTTATTTACCTGAATTTACAGAGTCCTACAGTCGATCCCCCTAAGGGAACTCTAGTCCCCAGAGTTCAACTGGCGATTGCAGACGAGGTGGGGGCGAAAAGATGCGGGTACTTGGTCTTAAATTGATCTTCTCGCTCCCAAGTATACTCAGCTCCTTGCCGTGAGTTCAAACGAACTTTTACTAAAGGAATTCTTCTTTGCTTCAGCTTTTTCACGTCCCGCTCCACGATCTCAATGGGCTCTTCGATAATGGGGTGCCCCCACCTATGGGTTGGTGCGTTCACTAGATTCCCCCTTATGTTGATTATTTCATCAACCTCTAAAGTTTCATCCACAATGTCATTTTCTAGGTTTTTCTTTTTGGTGACTTTAATTGCTTCTTCTTCATCCAAGTCATCATCCATCCCTAGTAACGTGATACGATAAGATTTTAAGTTTCTTCAAAAGTTAGTCGATGATAAATTACGTTAAATATATAACGTAATTGTTTTATAATGAGTCGATCGATGATTAATAACGATAAATGTGTCGGGTTTTAATAAAATCGAGCCTTATAATATTAATATATATTTTTATAATTTATATAAAAATATTATATTTTATATTTTTAAGTTTGCAAAAATGGCAATATATACCCTTGATTTATAAACTTTTACAAGTTTAGTCCTTTATATAATAAGTATATATATATATTAAACCTTTAACTTTGAAACTTGGCAAGATAGGTCCTTATAGTTATAACTTTGGAATAATGACATTTTCAGCCCCTTTAGTTATAAATTTCAGAAAGTTACGATATATACCCCTAGCATGGAATATATTTGCAAAACAAGTCCAAAAAGCCATGCAAGCTTATTTTAGGATTCCAAATGATATTTGCAGGTTATAGCTTATTAGAATAAGCTAAAATAAGATGTTCTAACGTATCAAAAGTTTAGAAAAATGATTCGTTAGCTAGAAAATCAAAACGAGTTATTTTTTAGGGTTTTAATAAAAAACGCATGGGTTTGAGGATTCAAGGCTTTAACAAGAGTTTCTATAGGATCTATGATCCCTGTCCAAATACGTATACGTAAAATATATAGTATAAGGATTAGTCAATAATAGTATAGTATAGTATTTTCGTTGGGTTCTAGAAAATCGCTTTTGACCAAAGCAATTCCTAAAACCTCCCGGGTCGTTTATTCCCTAACGAGGTGTGAATTGAGAATCTGCTAAGTTCGTGATCGCGCGCTTTGAATAGTTTAAAAGATTTTTGATATGGTTTTCTAAATCCTACTAAATGTAAATTAATGCATGAAAACAAATAAGAAAGTAAGGACAATTAAACACGTAAGCATAAAAACGTAAATGGAAATTAAAAACGCGACATTTAAGCAACTAAAGCAAATTTAAGCCCTACAACTTCAAATCTAATTTTTTAAATCCTAAATGACAAAATAAATTTTTTAGAAAAAGAATTATATTTTTTTCGCTTTTTATTTTATTTATTATGAATTAAAAACGATTTTACTCTAGAAAATTAATTAAAAATAAAGAACGAATCCTAAAAATCCTAGAAAAATTATGGAAAGTAGTTTGGACTTAGTAGAATCTAAGAAAAATACTAACTTGAAAAATTGCTTAATGAATAAGCATAAAATAAGCAGATAAGCTCGTAAAGGCAAAAAAACTAAAAAGACTATATTATTTAAGTTGTGCAAGATGTGTTTGAAAAAGACCCAAGGGCACGTTTGGTTGAGAGTGGTGTGTTAAATATGTTGAGTGTATGAAGAGAGAGGTCACAGGTTCGAAACCTATGGCCATCTCTTTTTTGGAAAACATTTTTTTATTTTTCTTTTTAAATAAGCTAGAGACTAACAAAATAAGCAATTTTAGTAAAAGGATTTTTTGACAAAGCTAAAAAAATAAGCTAGAAAAACTATTTGAAAAAGAGAGTTAGCTTAAAAGCTAACTTGACCATCTAACTAAAACTTGATTAAATTTTTTGACTTAATAAGCTAAAGAAACTATATAAGCATTAAACAACTTAAGCCATAAACCTGATAACAACTAATGAGTGAAAACAAGTACCCTAAATATGCTAGAAATAAGTATACTAAAAAGTGTCAGATTAGGCTTTTTAAAACTTGACATATGACCTAACTGCTTAGACTTAAAAAGCTATAATAAGCTAACCTAAAAGACAGATTAACTAAAAATAGATCTTAAATAATACCTAATAAGCACTAAGGATCAACAATAAGCAAAGACTAAAAGCTAAAAGGGACTAAAAGGCAAAGAAAAAGATAGACTCTAAAAATAGCATAAAGGACTTAATTACTACTTTTAAGCTAAGAATTAAGACTGATAAGTATTTAGAAAAAACTAAAAAGCTAAAAACAGATAATGATTGGCTTCCAATGAACACATAAAAACAACTTTTAGGTAACTTGAACTACAAATTAGCTAGAAAAATGACTTGAAAAAGTGACAGGAGAAACAGCACATGCTGATTATTTTAGATTTTTGTAACTTGAAAAATTGCAAAGTTCAGCCCTAATTTTAAGCTAGTAAATGCTACTGCAAAGACTCAAAAGCTGAAAACAGATAAAGCTAGATGAGCTAAGAGCTTAAACTTTCAAAATTAGACCTTAAAACAACTTTAATCTAACCAAAGTTTGCTTTTGAAAATTGGGAAAAATTCTTTTGAAAATAGATTTAAGGTTTTGACAGATTAGGACACAAACAAAAAGGACAATTGCTCACTAAAACTCAACTCATTCTATTGCATTATTAGACTCAAACAAACATGAAAACAACATATAATTGCTGCTAAACATAGATCTATTCTACCTAAAATTTAAACTTTAGACTTTAAAGACTTGATTAAACTAACTCTAAGACTTAAATTAGATCTGTTGAAAATAATTTAAGTGACAAAGGAGATCCAGCAGTACTAACTCATGTTAGTATTGCTTGATCCAAACACCCCTTTAAGTAATGGATTTGCAGTTTTAATCTAAGAAAAGCTGATTTAAGGTAAGATAAGCATAAACAGATATAGCATAAGGGAAGTAAAGAACAAATTAGCATTGACTAACAGGAATTAAGCACAAATAAGCTAATAAATAAGCAGAGCAGATTTAAGCTAATAAAGAAGAGAAAATGAAGTGTACCTCAACCCCTTGCTCAAAATAGGGGTAATAAAACCCTATTAAGCTCTAACCTACCCAGCTTATTGAATAAGCAATCTAAAAAACCATAAGCTCTTCCAAGGCTAGCTTATCTTCCAAAAGCTTGAATTCCATTTCAATACAAGTCAAGGTATAATTCACCAAACCAGAGGTTCATCAGCTTATACAAGCTTATTTGAACTTTATATAAGAATTTGAGACTGATATGAGCTTATTGACAGCTTATTTAATTATTTGGAAGCATATTTGAAACATAAAAGTGAATTGCAAGGTAGTAACAAGAATTTAAATGAAACTTTAAATTTTATTAAACCAAATGAGTTACAATACTTTTAAAGCTAAAATTACAATGAAAACATAAAAATAAGCTAGTGAATAAGCTAATCTACGCTACCTACTCCTACTCCTAGATGCCTTTAGCTGTGTGATTTGCCCTGCTATTTATAGTTGCTGTTAGAAGGTTCTAGAACCATGAGACGCTCCTTAATCTTCAATCATCAACCTTAAATCCAAACCGCCTAAAAACCAATTGATCTAATCCCTTGATTGACTGCCACATTAATTCAACCAATAAGTGTGCACGGGATCGCCAGCGTGGCCCCTTTATGTCAAACGTGTCAACTTCTAGAAGGATACGAGCGTGTGTGTAAGGAGTGGGATGAAAGGCTTTTACCTTGTGCGTTATCTTCGGTGAAAAGGAGGGAAAGGAAATGTGAAAAAGATGTACAGTGACTCCATTTGACCCGTGTATTAACTCATTTGACTTGGACTCATAGAAAATGGGTTGGGCTTTGTTTATGGTTTTGGGTCACATGTTTTATAAATAAAGGTTTTGGGCCTTAAGTGAAACATGGGCTTTTATATTTAGTTTTTAGGAATAATAGGCTGACCTGACCCATTAAGTGGGCCCGGGTTGGTCCGTTGAAGATGGGAACGCCTCTGGCTTCGGTTTTTCACACTCTTTCTGTTCTCATGCTCGTTTTTGTCTGGTTTGCATATGTTTTGTCCCTTTTCTTATATCTGTTACCTACACATACACAAACACAAAAACAAACATATATATGCATTTTTCATTATGTTTTTGGTCATTTGGGGTCGTTTTTCATGGTAAAAAGTATGTGTAAAATAGCACATACCAAATTCCCCCATACTAAGGTATTGCCGTGTCCTCACGCAATATTATAAATAACACTTTCGAAAACTAAGAATCTTAATCCCCCTTGATTAATTACCTCAAAAAGTAGATAAGTATTCATCTTAAGGGATTAAAGAAACATTAGTTCTGAAAAGCCCAATTTTCCATTTTCAACATTTTCCATTTTCAACATTTTCCATTTTCAACATTTTCCATTTTTATGCTTTTTCATAACTTTCCATACTTCAACACTTCATAATATTGTGCTTTTGATA